>PVKN010016598.1:0-17806 GCA_004027915.1 Capromys pilorides | reverse complement strand
GTTTCCTTGCTGTTTGGCTGCTTGATGGTTCTCCCAGAAGGCCTGCACTGGACCTTTATCTTGTGAGAGGAGAGCCAAAATGTGCATGCCCATTTTGCTCATTCATGTCATGGAGCTGAAGGCTCTAATGACAGCTTTCATATTCACCAGATGGCTTACTAATTGGGGATATTTTTAAAGAAACCCAATCTAGAGTTTGTTTCTTCATGTCTGCCTACAGTTCTGTAAAATACTTAATCTTTCTTATCTAAAGTTCATATATACAGGCTATTGCAGCTTCTGTTCTTTCCAAATATTGTTAAATAAATTTCAGAGGTAATTATAAAATGGAAAATAAATTAGACAATGAATTTTGAAGTTCAAACTAAATAAACTCATCAATTACTATCCTCAAAATACTTAAACGGAATTAAAATGAAAATATAAATTCGGCTCAGCTTCTCTCTCAAGCTTTATAACATTAAGTAATAGAATAGTCTATTTTTGAAACTAGATAACCTTGTTCAGATATTACAATGAAGTTCTACAGAGGTTAGAATGTTTCTTGTTAGGCTTGAGAGGTTTTGCTCCCTTCGCTCTATTGCATGGTTACACAAAACAAGTTAATAGTTGGCTTAAGTTGTAGAACGCTATTTTCCTGACAAAGTGCATTTTACTTTATGTTTCTGGGCCTGAAGGCGGTCACACATGCCATTCATTTCGCATGGGCTTTCTCTTGCTGAGACTACAAATTTACTAGTGCCCAATAGCAGGACGTTCTCTGGATGTTAGCAGCCTGCTGATAAACTAAGGGTCTCAGATAATCAGCTAGGGCTCAACAGCTAAGCATCAAAGGACTAGTTTGTCATTGATCTACTTTGATTCACTGTAGGACTGCAGGTGCTGTGAGATCTGAAGAAGCCCCACAGGCTGCCGTGATGTTCATCTTCCCCATGTGCCTCATTCCTAGAGATTTTGGAATGACATTCACCCATTCCTTTCCTACGGGACTGAGGCCCAGGTTGTGATGGTAGACACAGCTGCTGTTTGCCATTTCCAATTCTTCATACTGTTTTCAACAAGTCATATTTCTGACAAGCTAATTTGGCTTTACTTATGGAGTCATTTTGTTTCTTTAATCTTGTCTTAGAAGAAATCATTGCTTTTCACCCAAGAGAGTTAAACTTTCCCAGCTTGATCCAAGGCTCGGTCCAGTGTGGGCTAGTTTATCAGTTCTTCCTTTGGCTCCTGGCAGCACATACATAGCAGCATGGGACACCTTCCAGCTTCCCTTTCCTGCTCAATAAGGAACAGTGTTCGTTATGGTTTGTATCTAGTTGTTCCCCCAAAGCCTCATGTAAGTCATGGAGCTGTCAAGCATGTGGCTCAAGGGGTGGGGTCAGTGGGACAGGGCGGGGCTTCAGAGGCGGGGCCAGCGAGATGTGGAGCCCTTAAACTGACAGCATATGCTTCCTCCGACGCCCCCTGCTTCCCAGGCCTGGTGGCCTCTCTTGGAAGTATGGAGTGGATCATCCTGGACAGTGGTGCAGTGTTTCAAGGTCTTGCTATGTAATTCAGGCTGCTTTAGACAATGAAACCTTCAGTAACTGTGAGCTAAATAAACCTTTCTTTCCCTCCTTTTGAGCATCTGGTACTTGGTCCAGCAACAAGAGATGACTAACTAAAACTGCATCGTTCTCACAATTCCTACTCTTGGTGGAAGCTCACATCCTCATTCCATGCCCCAGCCATCACTGATGGCAGGATTTGGGCAGATTCAACTCAAATCTTATGATTCTTTTTCTTAAGGCACTTACTACATGTCAGCTTTTATTTTCTTGTTCCACAAAGGGCCCTAACATATTTATGAAGTATTACATTATTAAACATTTTGTTATCTATCTACAAAGGTTATGCTTCCATTTTAATGACATCATAAAGTAATTTATATTATTTTAGGATTGCATTCTCCATTGAGTTATTTTTTTATTTTGCCTTTCATTTTGTAGAGGTAGCAAATAGTCAGATGAAAAATGTTTAGGTTGAACTGAGCTTCTTGGCCTCTTTTATCTAGAAGCTTTGTTTTTACCACTAATGTTTTATGCATGGTTTTAAGTTTTATATTCATTTCTTTCATCTTATTTTAAGAGCCAGCTATATTGTCCACAAGTCCATAGCCATAAACTGATGTAAGAGATCTTTTATAGATTTTATATGAAAACTGATATTGTTGCTTTTCTACCACTACCATATTCTCTTCACACACTCGCACACGCACACACATCTTCTCAGAAGGCACGTTTCCATGGTAGGTTGTCCAAAGCCATCTTACGATTATAGATATATGTGGCCTAAGTGGTTGTGTATGGAAAAGCCCAGCTATGCAGGACACTATCAGTGACCTTGTAGGATGCAAGTCAAATGACACCCAGCTGACTTTTTTTTTTTTTTTTGTCTTGGCTTGTTTTCTTGAATTGGCTTCAAATCACTCTTTTCCTGCCAAGCTCAAGTACAAGAAGCTTGAAATGGCCGGGCCCATTCATCACTAACTGGTCCAGGTGAATGCAGTATGCTGCCAAATAGGTTGTCATTCATCCTTTCTAGCACACTTGTGATGCTGGTGTGTCACCCTCCTCAACTCTGAGTGCTGCCTGTAACCAGAGGCCACTGCCGGAGAGAGCTCAGAAATTTATTGCCATATCAACTGAGTTAGACGTGAGAGGGAGGTCACATTGCCTCATCAGATGCAGCCTGCACTTCCTTTTATTCTGAAGTTTAATTCAAGCACTCTTAGGACAAATTGCTTTCTTGTATTAAATGAGAACTTTCCCCTTCCCTGGCAAAAGGAGCTGATCAGAAGGCATTCACAGGAAGGTTCATACAACCGCTTTAATGGTGTTGTTTCAGTTTTTCCACAGTAGCTTTCATTTGCTTCATGTGGTCATGGAGCTTGTAAAAACTGAAGGGAAAACTGATTGTACTTTCCCTCAGAATTGTTCTACTTTTTACAAAAAGGATTGATTCATTCATACTTTATCCTAACAGTCTTCCCTCAGACTTTGCATTTTAGCAAATGTATTACAAGTTGTGAAATATTATTTCCTCAGATCTGCAAATGTTGTGATAATCTTACATTGTCTCAAGCAATAACAGTAAACTTCCATAACAGTTGTACCTCAGATAAATTCTCGTAGTTTGGAATCTGTTTGATTGCATGGGACAAAATGTTCACCATTATGGTTAGATGACATACACATAATACTGAGAAATGATACTACGAATAGAGAAAAAAAGAAAACTTGGAACTTTTTATTCTAGATGCCTGGATTCTAGTTGTAGGTTTTCTCACTGTGCTGCAAACTAATTGCACTGCTTTGGCCAAGGCTGTATTTATCTTATCTTTATTCATTCAGAATGCAGGAAAAATATACACATTACATGTGATCTACCAATTAATTCTGTTACCTATTATTAAAATATGTTCAGATTTTAATTTTTTGTCACCTTCAGGGCTGCTTTTCTGGTACAAGCATCTTGTGCCTAAATTATTGTATTAGGCTCTTCATTGGTTTCTTTTCTCATAACCCTCTCTTACTGCTTCTTTTAAAGTAATCTCTTAGCATAAGAGCCAGCATGTCACACCTGTGTTCAAGACCATCCAATAGCTCCCCGTCTCATAGAAAGTCAAAGCCAAAGTATTGCCAATGGTCTACACACAAAACTACCTGTGCTGGTCATGTGTCCATCACTCTGCCTTCATCACCTACAACTCTTATTCACATATTCTTCAGCCAGAACAAGCTTGAGCTTGTTTACCTGTCCTCTCAGTCTGAAATACTGTCTGTAAAAAAAAAAATCTACCTGACTTACTGTCCTTTATATTTTGTATTGTATTGTATTGTGTTGTGTTGTGTTGTGTTGTGATATATTGTATTGTACTTTAGGAAAGAGTCTACAGGGTGCTTAGGGTCTCACTACTAGATCAGACTCCTAGTGAACTGCCTGTTTATAGCCTCCCAAGAGCTGGGATTACAAGTGTGCACCACCATGTCCAGTCACAGTTGCAGCCTCAGTGTGCCCTGAGGGCAGAGCCAGCATGACAGTCCCAGGCAACAAACCCTGGGCCCCTGGGCATGTTTGCAGAAGCTTTAATCCTTTGAGCTATTTGGCAGCCCTTTACTCTCTTTTTTAAAATTTTGGTTCGATTCTCATCTTTTAGGTGAGTCTATTTCTGATCATCTTATTAAACATTGCATCTCTCCATTCCTTACTTCATACTGTCTCACTTGATTTATTTTGTGCATGTTTATTACTTTCTGTCATGGTTGGGATGCTGCCTGCTCCCACAAAGGCTCATGTGTATGAAATTTGGTCTGCAGTGTGACAGAAGGGATGGAGCCCAGTGGAAAATTTTAAGCCGTCAGGGACATACTCTTAAGGAACTGTGGGATTCCAACGTCACTTTTTCAAACTGTGACCCTTCCTCCTAGCAATTTCCCTGTCATGATTTGACATAGCCAGCGGGCTCTCACATAGCAAAGCAGAGGTTAGAAGCATGCCTTTGAACTCCAGAATTACGAACAAAATAACTTCTTATTATAAAGTCAGCCTGTTCCAGACATTTCACTACAATAATGAAAATGGAGTAATATGCCCTCCACCATACTAATGTGGTATTTAATATCTTTTCTTCCACATGAGGTTTCAATCTCCAGGTGGGTAATGATGGCTTCTTCCTTTATTGTTCACCAATTTCCTATAAAGAGTAAGACAGTTCAGGACACACTGGAGGTGCTGAGTAAATATCTACTGATTGAAACAGTAAAAGAATGAACACTGATCAGCAGAATGTGCATGGCACCTTATGCATTATCATGTCCAAGCACATTATATACCTTCCTGTTTGAATCTCCTAATTAAGCTAGTAGAGAGCTGCTATTAGTAGCTCCATTTGGAGCTACTGAAAAACTAAAAATTTAGATACAGTAACTTCAAACATTTACACTAAGCATGCAGCTTAATTAAGCTTAAAGCCATACATTTTTTCAGTCTTTACTTAGATGCTATGTAATAAAGGGGTTTAAAAAGGATAAAGCATTATTTTAAGTATATAAATACGTGGTTAGATAGATTTTTTTTCTCTGAGGAATTAAAGAAGGCATGACAATTCCTTTGTCTTTTAACTTTGGTCTCTCTATAAAACCAGACTGTATATATCATGTGCACTGATCTATTTATATGAAATTTTCTACTCTCCTCCCTCTGCAACCTTCTAAACTTCTATTGCTGGTTCTTTAATCGCATTTCTAGGGGGAGGAATGAGCAAGGATAGTTGGTTAAAGTTTACACCATAAGTTATCTTCTTTTTTTGGTACTGGGAATCTAATTCAGGACTTTGCACTTGCTAGGCAGGCACTTGTGCCACAGAGCTATCTCCCCAGCCCCAATTATGCATACTTGAAAAATTACATATACACATGCTATACCTCATGATGAAAACCGTAAGCTGCAATTCTTTTGCATTTGTTACTGGAGGACATTGGATGGCTTTTCCAAGAGTCATGGGGAGTATTGAAAAGGGGGTAGTCCAATGACAAGTTTCAGTTGATGTGCATATGCTGGATGCGTAAATAATGATATGGCAACTAACTTTTATAAGAGATGTGTTTTATCACATAAAGAAGCTTTTCTGTACAGGGATTGAACACAAACTCTTTCCACTGAGCTGCATCCCCAGTCATTTTTATTTTTATTTTGAGACAGGGTCTCCCTAAATTACTAAGTAGCCCATACAAAGAACTTACCATTTTGCTCCCTCGGGCTACCAGAGTGCTGCTATTTTGAGTCTGTCCTGCCGCTGCAGCAAGAGTTTATTTTGAAAAGGCGTATCAGGGCTAAGCTCAGGACAACCTGACGCAAACTAGGGAAAATAAGTTCTAAAGCAGAAAGCGATTGCTATGAAGAGGACAACTGCAGACACCATGATTAAAGGCATTTGGAAAATTAGATGGAATCATCTGGGTATTATTCTTTTTGTTTGCATTTTATTTATTTGTTGGTTACAGAAGATTAAAGCCACAGCCTCCACCCACTGTGACATCACCAGCACTTTCTGGTCCGCCTTTTGGCGAGGGCTTCCACTCAGCTGCTGAGTTGCACAGGCTGCGCTCTGAACTACTGTCCTCCCGACTCAGCCTTGCAGAGAGTTGAAGTTACAGGAATGCACCACGCTTCCCAGCTCAGAGAGTGGAATCATCTCAGGTGGGTCTTGCATAGCTTTCATCGGTCTTCTTCTTTTCAAACCCCATATGCTGCAACTAAAATGCAAATAAAATTTTCTTTTGTCACTTGCACTATTACCTCCAAAGGCACTGACAACCTGAAAACTATTTAGAAATTGTGGAGCTGCCCCAGGTGTTGAAAGAATTCCAGCAGGCCTAGAATGAAGATCCAGAGTGTTTCTAGCGTTAACATTAATTAGCTGTGGCTTTCAACTTTAATTCTATAGTTTTACTATCTTCATCAGTGAGACTATGCTATACAGAGGTTGGCATGGCTCCCTGGAGTTTCAAGAAGGATAAAGGTACGAGGCAGGGACCAAGTTGTGATTAGTTTTACTACTGAATTTGTTTTTTACATCTTAATGCACTTAAAACTATGTAAGATCTTATAACCAAATTAAGAAGAGATGCTTAGTCTTAGCAGATACTATTGAATGACTTTGTTTTTAACCATGTGAACAGCCATATAACATATATTAACAAATAACTAAATTTGTAATGAGAATATATAGCAAGTTTGAGCCCAGCCTAATAATTTAAGACCCTGTCTCCAAAAAAGGGAGGGTAAATTAGGAGTGTAGCTCAGTGTGACAGCCCTGATTTCAATCCTTAAAACCAAAAATAAATAAGAGAGAATAGAAAGTAAATAAAAATTATAAAAAGACAAGTCTCAGGCTGTAGCTCAGTGGTGACAGCACCTGGATAGCATGTACAAGACCATATGGGTTTAATTATCAACAACAAAAAAGTAAAAGTTACATAGGAAATGAAATAGAAATTTTAAAAATTGAGGCTGCATTTCTAGTGTTAACATTAATTAGCTGTGGCTTCCAACTTTAATTCTATAGTTTTATTATCTTCATCAGTGAGACTATGCTCTAAAGAGGTTGGCATGGTTCACTGGAGTTTCAAGAAGAATTTTGCTAAATCTGAAGGACTTTATTGGTCTCAGTTTGCTTTGTGTCAGAGGACCTGGCTATGGATGGTGACATCACAGAGGGTGATGGTGACATCACAGAGGATGATGGTGAGCAATGCAGACTGCAGTAGACAATATTGAAAGCACCCCAAACTGCTCTACACAAAACAGATCCATATTTATTGAGGCATGCTTAGAATATATTCTAGGAAATATTTCAACCCCTAAAACAGAAGACTACCAATTTCTAGTGACCTTTTGCTCAGCATGGAGCTCGAAGACTTATGTTCCTGTAAAACGTCAGAATGTGCCTTTAGTTTCTTCACTGAGAAGCTGTTGCTCCACTCACATTTATTTTTGTTTTTATTATTTCTCCTCGGTTTGAAATTAAATGCAGCAAGAAGTTTTTGGATATCTACATAAACACTGTTTCAGAACTTTAATACATATTCTGTGAACTTGCAGAAGTAAAAAAGAAGTAAATCTCTTTCAGTGACAGTTAAATTCTGAGTACACAGTTTTCAAGTTACACTTCATAGTCTACTCACTAATGTCATTTGTAAGGTGAAGCGTTTTTGTTCTACATTTTGTTCTCTTGTTTACTTCATTTTATAGCAGTAATTATAAAGTTTGGAATATGTGAAAGTGCTTATAAATCCATTTCTAAGTTTTATACTTTCTAAAATTTTATTTATCTATTATTTCTCACATATGTACCTGTACACATAGGCATGTGAGTAGACATTTTTATTTAATTTTATTAATTTTAATAGTTAATAGGACAGTCATAATAATTAATACAATGCATATTGTTGTCATAGTAGTTATTCAGAGTACAAGATGCAGGCATGATAACTTTTCTGAGCACTATTATATTTCTTCTCACTGAACTAAAAAAAAGTAGTTGTATGTATAGTCCAATAGTCCATAATAGTCCATAGTCTCCTTACTGTTCAAGGAGATTATGGGGCCTCAGAGGAAAGTGATTGATGATGTATAGTGTGCCTAAGGAGAGCCACGTAGAGAGAAAGCATTCTCTCTGGCTTTCACAGAGAGCAAACTGGTCAACCAATGGCCATGACTCATCCAGATGGCTGATACTGACAAAAGATCTACAGGTGTTGTACATGGTTCCAGGACAAATACTGAGGGGATCTGACTGACCTTGCCAGATGCAAAAGTTACATTTTTTTGTTATGTAAGTCTTGCTTTAACTTGGTCTTAACCATCCAGCAGAAAAGTTTAACCACAAGGTGTAAAAAGTAGAGTCACATTAATATGTTGAGCTATAAAAGGCTCAAGTCAATAGCTTCTGATATTCTAGTTGTGGTGGTAGACATATTAAAGACATACATTCTCCAAATTCTGTTACAAAGCCAGATAGATGCATCACCCCCAACTCACAGAGTGAAAGCAAGTGGAAGATCTGTCACAGACAAAATTATTCCATGACGCTGTTCAAGCATGATGAAGCAGGCTCCACTCGTGACCTTTGAGATAGACACCATTTTGATGGAATTTTTCCAGTGTTTGAAGAAACTGAGCAGAGCACAGTGTTACAGTTAGTAGATGGAAATTTACCTGCAGAAACACCAAGAGTAACGTCTTTAGGTCACTAAAGGAATTCTGGCTCAAGACTGGCCAGGCTGGCCAGACAGCATCACTGAGGAGAGAGTGAGGATGAAGAACTGAAGCAGGCATCAGAGGTGTGGTGAGAGCGAGGTCCTTTCTGAAATGGAATTTTACATAGAAGGGCACAGATGGGTCTAGGAAAAGTTTAGGCAAACATAAAACCTTCCAACATCACATTGTGCTCTAATAAAATAATGGTGATGTCTACAGATTAGGAAGTATAGCAGGCAGGTATGGGTTTGGAAAGAATAGCCCAAATTTTATTCTATTAAAAATATCAAAACCTAGAGGAGAGAAAGCCAAGTTCCTTCCTCTTAAATAAGTGTGTTTGCTTCCTGGAACATTGTCCTAGTGCACCTGGATCTTGCTGAGTCTTGCTGTTCAGTTTGGTTCCTTGAAATCAGGGTCATGTGTGCCAGGTAAGACAAGGTGGACATCAAGATAGACTGAGGTACGATTTATTCCAGTCCCTGAAATTGTACTTTTTTATTTTAAAGATTAAGTAAACTAACAATAATACAAAGTTTCAAAACAGGTTAGGAGAATTACGATGATTAATCTTTGTGTATTATTGTCTTCATAGTAGTTATTCAGAGTGCAAGGTATAGAGACATGATATCTTGTTGAAACTATATGTATAAATGTTTCTTTTCATTGAACTAAGAGAAACTAGCTGTATAGTCTTTCTATCTTGTGTATAAATGTAAATGTAAATATATACACAGAAGAGTAGAGATGATTGTGCAGCTGACATCTGTTGGTTTTTCAAAGGTAGCTGTTAATGTGTGAAGCTGTTTCTTTCACCAATTCTATATACTGATGTTGGTAATATAGGCAATTTCACTGAGGACAGAAAGATGCAATATAACAACTATGGCTGAACACCTGCCAGTGTGTTCTTTTAATGTGTATCATCTCGAATGTCTCTCCTATTATTTTTATACTCTCTTTAAAATAAATTAAAATAATAGGAAGTAAAAGCTACAAGTAAAACACCTAAGGTGTATGGGAAGGAAAAGTCAATGTTTAATTACCTGATCAATCTTGCATGTCTGTATTTGGTAAACTGAGCAACAAATTTGATGATAACAATGCTTAGTATAAAAATCATCATTAAGGGCCAGTCAGATAGTTCAGTAGACTAGAGCACCTGCTTCAGCGCAGTGCAAAGCCAGATTTGATCCCTGGTGTGTCATGCCAGCCCCGCCCCCAGGTCACACTGAGACCAGGCATAGTGTAATGCACCTGTAATTCCAGTGCTTGGGAGGCTGAACACAGAGGATTACTATGGGTCAATCTACATAGGGAGACCCTGTACACCTGTAGACCCTGCCCTAAATCCATAAAAAAAATCATTTTTAAGTTTTTTCTCTTGTTTTGAAATTCATTACTATTTTTATTGTTTTATAATTTTTGTTTTGATTTTGTCTTTGTTATTTGTTTTTGCTTTTCTTCCTCTTTCAGATATGTGTGTGTGTGCGCGTGCGTGTGTGTGTGTGTGTGTGTGTGTGTGTGTCTGTTTTCTCTTCCTCCCTCTCCCCTTTCCTCCATCACAGTTTTTTGCTTGTTTTGAACAGTTTCTTCCCAGTTCACAATATCTATTGTACATTTTGGACCTCACTTACTTGTTCAATTTTTCATGCTAGTGAGACAATACAGTGTTTATGCATGTGAGTCTGATCTATTTCACTTCAGAGTATGGTCTCAAGTTGCATCCATTTATCTATAAAAGCTTCAAGCTTGTCCTTTATGGGTGAGTAGTACTCCAGTATATAAAAAGAACCACAACTTTTTAAAAAATTCAATCCTTGGTTAGTGGGCATTTAAGGTGTACCCAAAACATAGCTATTACAAATTGTGCTGCTATCAATGTGAGCGCACTTATGTCATTGTGGTATGTTCCTAATTCTTTGCGGGAGATACCCAGAAGGGGAACAAATGGGTTGAGTAGGTCCTACGATCCTAGTTTTTTGAGGAATCTCCATAGTGGTTACACCACTCTACACTCCTACAACCCCTCCAGCATTTCTTATTTTTGATTTCTTTTTATTTTTTTAATTATTTGATTTGTTGAGAATAGTAATTCATTCTGAAGTGAGTTAAAATGTCAGTGTTATTTTAATTTGCATCTCTTGACTGAATAATGAACGCTGTTGAACATCTTTATATGCATTTACTTACCACTTACGTTTCTCCATCTGAGAAGTTGCATTCAGGTCAGATGCTCAGGTTGGACTGGGCCTTTGAATGGGGGGGGGTCTTTTCTTTTTAAATTCTTTCTATGTTCTATATATGAGTCCTTTGAGTTTTGACTAAAAATTTTCCCCACTCTTTGGGTTGTCTTTTCTCTCTATTCATGATTTCTTCTGTTGAGCAAAAGCTTTTTAAGAAGGTGAGACCTGTTGTTGATTCTTTGCAATATTTCCCTTGCAGTCTAGATTTTGTTCCTGAAGTTTCTGCCTACACCTATGCCTTCAAGATTTCTATCTGTTTTGTCTTCCAGTAAATTTAGTACTTCTATTTTAATATTTAGTTCTTTGATCCATTTTGACTGTAGTTTAGTACATGGTGATAGATATGGGTCTCATTTCAGTCTTTGACATGTGTACTTCAAAGATAGCTCCAGTGGCTGGCTCACTCCAAGTAGGCAGCGGCCCTCTCAACCAGAAGTGTGTCCGTGTGGAATCCCCCTGAGCGTACACCCCCACCCCCACTGACTTTCCCCAAGCCCCAGCTCTGAACACATCAGCCTGAGGGAGCATTTGAGATCAAACTATAGCAATGATCTTCCTCAGCAGATAACTGGGGTGAGATACAACGGGCATTGTTTTTTTGGTTGCACTGGCCCTGAAGGGGGCAGGTGACACTGTCAAAATGTTAACTACAGCTTATTGACAAAGGCGTCACAGGTGTAAGCAGCGGAGTTGATGAGGCAAGACCGCAGCAAAGAGCTACAGCAGTCAGAAGCTGATGGTACCTGAGGCTCCAGAGAGCCAGGGCTTGTGTCAGAGGGGCCCTCTGCAGAGCCTGTGGCCTTTGGGAGATAGATAGCTTCTGCCGGCCTTTGGCAGGGTACAAGAAGGTAGAAACAAATAATCCTCCATCTTCCTGTTATGCTCTGATCCTAGGCTGGAGCCTGCCATTGGCTGAGTTTATCCAAAATCAAGTAGATGGAGGGCCAGCGTGATACAGTCTACTGGGGCACCGAGGGCACCAGCAAAAGGCAGAGAGGGAAGCTAAGCGTGGCATGACTGGCTACCAGCCCCATGCCAACATGTGTTCAGTATCTGCCCTGTAACAAGAAAAAAAAAAAATTGAGCTCCTAGCCTTTGTATCATACTGTGTTGTGAATTTTCTGTAAATAATAAATCTTACACATATTGCTGCTGTCAGGCAGTGTTTTTTGTTTTTTTTTTTTTTTTCTTCCACAAACATCAAGATAAAGGGCTTAGTACACTGGCAGGGTTGATACCAGGGCAAAGATAAAGACTCAACTGCAGGGTTCAAATCAAAAGATAAGACATCAGCAAAGTCAGGAATCTGAGGCCAGAAAGGAAACTGAGGGCTCAAGACTCTTGAGGCTTCTGGGAACATTTCTAAGAATGTTGGTTGGATTTTCTGCAAATGAAAAAAATCCAAGTTGGTTAAGAAAGCAGGTAAGAGGTGCCAAAACTTAGCTTGCAAAACAATAGCTAAGATCAGACATTAAGAAAAGCAAGACAAGAACAACAGCAAAACAGAATGGCTGAAAAGGAAAACCAAGTCTTAGGTTAAAGTGGATGGGTGGAGAAAGTAAGGCAGGAAAATGTGCAAGCAGAAGTCTAGGATAAGCTGCACATATCCGGAAGCATTCTGCCACAGCACAGTCAAAAACTGAAATACTGCTCTGTCGGCAAGCTAAGAAGGCAGAATGCAAGATTTCGACTAGTGCAAGATGCGAGACCCTGGGTCAAGCACAAACAGACTTACGCACCATGCCAACTTCTAGGCCCACTCTCTTGACCTCCTGTCTCCTGGGGGTGATTCGGATGGACTTGGCAGATGTCTACATGTACAATGTGTTGCATCCCTATACTTTGGGAGCACACTTTCTAAATCATGTGCATTAAATCTCTTTGGGATTTGGTTCAGAGGGAGACAGCTCTCTTCATCCCAAAGCTGTCCACTAGACAAATATCCATGGAAAGATTATTCACTGCAAAAGACAGTCTACATCTCAGTGATAATGCATACACACCAGTAGGAGCTGCATGGAGAAATATATCCCACTGGACAGTTATGTTGCCTGCCGTCAAGCACAAACACACAACACTGGGAGTGGCGTGGCATTTGGACCTGAGCTCATGCCATAAGTCACTATCCTTATAAATTTGGTTTATGTACCGTTTATTAATTTAGGCTTTAGGAAAGGTAGCTGGCTACAATAATTTGATATTGGTTTTAAGGATTTAGATATTTATATTTAGTAGTTGTAAAACAAAAAGAAAATTTGAAAGAAGATGACAACTAATCACTAAGTCATTGCCTGCTGACTACTTTTGTCTTTCTCGGCAGAGGAGAAAATGCTCAGAAGTCCTGGGGAGGGCAAATGATGGTGCTTATGATTAAAATGATTTTGGCTCAAGTCCCAGTACAGTGTTTTGAAGAGCTGAAAGGAATTCAGATGATGTCTTTTAAATCCTACCTACTGTTTCCTCAGTTAGTGGTCCATTCTGAACTGACAGCATCTCAAGTCATGTTTTATCGTGCCAGACCCTTCAAAGAGAGGCACTCAGAGTGATTCAGCTAGCATACTGGCACATGCCTATAATCCCACATCAGGGACACTGAGGCAGGAAGGTTGTAAGTGCAATTCTGGTCTTGGGCAACTTAGCAGTTGCTGATACCATGTCTCCTAATTTAAAAAAAGGAGACAGAGAGAGAGAGAGAGAGAGAGAGAGAGAGAGAGAGAGAGAGAGACTAGAGATGTCATGCAGTGTTAAAGCTCAGAATTTAATCTGCAATGCTGAAGGGACAAGAAAAAAGATTAATGAATCCAGGATGAGTTATAAAATGAATTGAGCGAGCATGACTCTAAAATAATGGCTTACAGACATGACAATCTTTATTCTGAGACTGTTCACTGGAATTTGACCCCCCCCTTTAGCTCTCACATTGACTTACAAATCACACTAGTTGACAGATCTTAATAAAAGAGGATTTACATAACAGATTACAGACTTCTATTGAAAAAAAGAATTCAACAAGCTCTAGTATACACAGCTTACACAATTTAATGGTAATATTTGGGCTGCTTACACAGGGCGGTCCAATGTCTTATTCACTTGTAATGGTTTTTATCCCTTATTACTCCTTAAACTCAAGTATGATGGCAGTTGACCTTTTTTATAATTCTTTTATGATTTATGACTTTTCCTTACAGGTAACTGCACACTAGAAGTTGCTTGCTTTGATTTGGCTTAGCAGTCTACCCTGTTGAGGCATTTGAATTTAGAAACTGCACTATGAGTTGCATGGTTGGGACCCTGAAATGCTCTCACTGGAGCTAAAGCGAGGAAGGGCTTTTACCATAATCCATGAAATTGTGAATAGGTAAAACCTGGACCTTCTGGGCCGGCCAGATAGCTCAGCCAACTAAAGCGCCTGCTTAGGCTGAGCACAGTGGCCGTGATTCCATTCACAGTGTGCCCGTGCCAAATTCACATCCAGGGCGCAATGAGGTGGCGATTGAGACTGGATGTGGCGGTGCATGCCTGTAATCCCAGCGTTTAACAGGCTGAAAATAAGAGAATCACTGAGTCTGATCTACATAATGAGAACCTGTAGATCCTGTACTAAATAAATTTAAAAAAAAAGAATGGACTTCCTGCTGGAGGACGACGCAAGCCCCTAGTGGGTTCCACCTTCCAGTGACAGAACTGAGGCTCGCGCTGGCCTAGAGTGAGCAGTAGAGCCTGCAGTTCTATTAAAAGAGATACCTGTAAGGTTTGTTGCTATAATCATCTTAGTTTTGTATCATTTTTAAACAGATGCATGCCTCTCTAATATTTGCCTTAGCTCTGGTTCACCATTTCACTCTTGAACAAAAATCTGAAGACTATGTCTCAGCTTACTGGTTTTCTATCTGGTCCTTCAGTGTTTCCCTCACCTTTGGTATAATACCAGCTGTAACTTACCAGGAGCCAGCTACTGCCTCCGAAGGGTGAGCGGGCAGCTTTGGATGTGGCCTAGATTAGCCTCACTTGCCATCCACCCACGTCACACGTGTCACTGGCCCTGAGCCTGTGAGCCAACCCAAGGCCTAAGATGCCAGTGGATGCCTCGTCCATGAAATGCTTGGGTATACCTAGAGCTTTGTTATAACTTCCGACTGACAAGGAAGTAACATTCAGCTGATTTTCCATCAAGAATTTCAATTTAAGGCAGTACAAAAGGTACAACAATTTAGCAACGAAGGCAGCAGTATTTATAACACAGTAGTTGCTATAGGCTTGAGACAAAGAAGAGAGCTGTATTGTTATGACTACAGTGTGGGCCAGCTTAAAATAGTTTCTAAATGTAATAAGGTGTCAAGATAATAAAGGAATGTGTTCCTCTTAAATATTCAATGTTTAATTTGAAAATCATGCAAATTTCTGTTTTATCCAGCTATAAAACTATACAAACGAATTTAAAGGGCTATCCTGGAAGCTGATGCAGCTGTGGCTGAGAATCAAAGCAGCAGGTGGCAGCAGTGGGTGCGGCTTCTAGAACTGTGGCCTCTGCCTCCTGAAGGCTAGCTGCTGATGGAGCAGTGTGGTAAGAGGCCCTGAACCACTGTTCGGAAACCACAAACATGCTGAGAATCTGGGGCGTTTCCATGTTAACCTAGAAATATGAGGACTCCTTCAAAGGTCATGATAGTAGATCATGATTGAATATTTAGAAGATAAATAGAAAGAGAATTAAACTGCTCTCCCTTGGGGAGGGAGAGAAAATCCCGCAAGAGAAGACTCCAGAGAATTCTCTGGAAGTTTGAGGCACTCTCTTTCTCTGCAGTCCCATGAAAACCTGCTGAATTTGAGAGCGGTGGACAGTGCTGTACCTGGATCCTCGGATTACAGCAGAAGTGGAGCTTGCAATAGGACCCAAGAAAAACGATGAAAGCAGAAGTGAAGGAATGGGTGTGGTGGGAAGAAATGGGAGATAGCTTTGAGAAGGCTCGTTCAGCCGTGATTAGCGCTGTGGACCTTCACTCTGTCGGGCGTTGCTGCTAAGCAGCCGCAGAGCGCACATGCTGGAGGTGTCACAGCAAGATCAGGAAGCGAGAGTGATTATTGGCCGACTCCTCCTCACTGTGGACTGTGGGGCGAGGCTTAGCACTGGGCACTGATGCCTGGGCTTCTGGGCGCTGTTTGTGGTGGCCAGGGGGTCTGTCCTAGCTGTGCAAGACGCCTACTGCTGCTGAGTTTACACACTTGAAGATGCAAGAAGGAACTCCACGTGATCTACAGCAGGAAGCTGGCAAAGGGCAGGAACCGGGGGGACAGTTGCGCTGCGCTCTGGCTGGCCGATCAGATGAAGCGAGAGCCCCACAAGCAGCGGCTGTAGGCCAGTTCCCTGGGCTTTCCTGCATAATTTCCTGCATAATAATTTTCCTGCAGAGAATTTTGTTGATTGCGAACATCAAATCCACAATTTGAGAGGGAGGGACTGGTAGCTGAGCATACCGAGGTACCTGTGTAGGCAGAGCACAGCGGCCAGGGTTCTATTCCTGGTATGCTGTGCTGGCTCTGCCCACAGGGCGTGCTGAGACAGTGATCGAGACTGGGCATGGTGGTGCACGCCTGTAATCCCAGCGATTTGGGAGGCTGAAAACAGGAGAATCACTACAAGTCTGATCTGTTTTTAGTGAGACCTGTAGACTCTTGCCTAAATACAGAAACCAAAACCTCACAATTTGAGAACTATCTAAATAAAACATCCATGGCTTTCTATGATTATTTGCAATTTTAAATTAATGCCTCATTGTGATATTTTTGTATATTTGGGGGAGGGCGTTATTCACGCATCTAATAAGGTAAAAAGTACAACACTTTGAAGAAAAAAGAGAGCTAATCTAATGTCTGCAGTTTAAGGGTGAATCAGTTTGGTTGTTTACATTTAAATGATTATCAGGGATATGCCCTATCATTAGAATTTGTTTAACATAAAACATATTTTGATATTAGGTAATCTATTTGTATATCTGAGTTAACTACAACGTGACAATCATATTTATAGCATTTCTTAACTCTTCAAAATGTTGGCAGAGTTTCTCATGATCAAGTGAGAGGAAAAGTAACCGAAAACTTTCATCTTTTAAGTCGATTAGCAGTCTTTCGTTATGTTGAAATAGCAGCATATACAATTTTAAAAACGTGTTTGATAATTGACAAAGAAGAACATACAGACATGAAAGGACCTGAAGAGGGAGATTTTGTTCCACTTTGCCTTTCAAGCTGGTGGAGAGAGATAGCAATAATGGAAACCACACTGGGTGAGCTAAGCGGATTTTTTTCCCCTGTAATCCTATGTTGGCTTTTAACAATTAATTTCAACATCATTACCACATTTCAAAATGGGGTTTCAGGACTTCTCTGCACCATACACAATCCAGAAGAATGTTTTTTATTTCAATTATGCATTTTACCCTTAGCCCCTCATTTTTAATAAGGGAAACTGCATTTCTGTTTTCAAAATATCAGCATTAATTCAATAATGTGAGAAACCAAGTACAGGGAGCCTAACATGTCTGATTTTTGTATAATATAAATGTTTATTTCTTATATACAAAATATGTTTTGTTTCCAAATATGGAATCATTTCAAAATCTCTACAAGAATATTTGACCAACTGGGGTGGGGGTAGATATGGAATAGAAGTATTAAAATCTAGAGTAGATATGAAGTACAATAAATGTGCATTGGAAACTCGGTTTTGCTCTCAAGTACAAGGATAGAAGGGTGAGGTATGG
>PVKN010016597.1:0-11299 GCA_004027915.1 Capromys pilorides | reverse complement strand
CTTGTTTGGTATTAATATAGATGGTATCAGCTGTCTTCTTTGACTTGGTATTTGCATTATATCTCTTTACTGCTAGATATATACCATAAGTTATATACATTTGCATTTATATCTCATCTACCCATCAGTCAGCCTCAACATCTGGTCAGCTGTGCCAGTTGTATCTCACCTATATAACTCCATCTACTTATCTGAACTCCTTCAACCCAGATTATTTTGAAGTGAACATCAGGCATTGTTATATTTCCTTGTTAATGTTCAGTATCTATTCTTAAAAGACAAGGTCATTTTTAGTAGAATTACAGCCATAATATTATGACCACACTTTAAAGGTTAACCATAATTCCTTCACATTAACAAATATCCAGTTGGTCATTGTTCAAATATCTGGTTGTCTCATCTTTTCAAATGTCTCATTGAAGCTTGGACCTAAGTAATATCCCAGTACTGCAATAGGTTGGTACACCTGACAAGCCTCCTTCTCCTTCTAATCATATGGACTTTTCTCTTCCAAATTAGGGTGGTGAGAGGGTTGCCAGATTTAGCAAACAGAAATATACAATGACCTTTGAGTTTGAAGTTCAGGTAAATAACAACTAATTTCTATTTTAAGTAATGCTAGGCAATATTGGAGGGTACAGTTGTACTAAAGATTATTTGTTATTGGTTTGAAACTCAAATGTGACTGGTCCTCCCATGTGTTGTTTAACAACTCTACAGGGGGAGCTCTTGAAGAAAAATACTGCTCCCTACACTGGCCCGCGTCCCTTCTTCCCAGCACTAAATGTGAAAGCAGAGCAATGCGCACAATTTATGCTGTGCGCTTTCACTCCCACCCTCTCCAGTCACAAGCCTAATTCATTCTCCTCTTTTGATGGCTTGAAAACATATACCGCAGTGATTATAAATGACAGATTTGCTCTAGACTGATGTTGCTAGTCCTACTAGTCAGCCACAGAAAACCTTATGCTTTCGAAGTTCTATTAATCTTATTCATTACTGCCTATGTTTTCCTATTCTAAAGGCGTAAAATCATAAATGACTTGCCAAAAAGAATCTGATATAATTAATAATAAATATAAATGGACAACACATCAAAATAGAAAGAAAATGACGATCTTCAGTTCCCTTATTCAGAAATAACTGCAGTTAAAACAAGTTTTTATCTATTTTTAAATCTTTTTAAGTGTAAACCTATACATACTAATTTATATTTTGAACATTTATTGCATTTAGATGGACCTTGAGATGTAACTAACCCTTTAAACAATTTCTAGTTTTATATTATTACAGATACCTTTAACAAACGTTGTATTTTATTTACTTATTTATTTATTATGGCTGGATAAGCCTGCCCTGGGAGTGGGGCTGGCGCAGCATGTGGTGCTGGGGATGGAACTGCATCCCTGCAGTTGCCTAAGCTTTCCTAAGCAGGTGCTTTAGACCACTGAACCATCTCGCCAGCCCCCCCAAACACTGTATTTTAAATCCAGTCAGAATTCATGCATGTGCATATGAATGATCACTATTCTACACTAGGAACTGCAAGAAAGAACTCAATAATGTCTCAAGCCACAGACAATTGAGAAAAGAGGTAGAACATTAGCTAATATAAGAACATGTGATACCTAGAGTGATACATAAAGTAGTGATCAGAGCTATGAGAGAGAATGAAGTGGTAGGAAGAGAATGGAGGAGATTTTATAAAGAAAAGTGAGAGGGGGCCTAGCCCAGGAGGTAACAGGAAAGCTGAGACTAGAATGCTCAGTCAGGAGGTACTGGGGTGCATGGGGAAGAATATCTCACACAGAAGAAACAGCAAGTTGAAACACCTTGGGGTTGTGGGGATGCCATACTCCTCCTGCCCAAGGCACAGCCTAAGATTTCTGGACTGCAGTGGACAGGAGCAAGGTGGTGGATGCTGAGGCGTGAGGTCAGAAGGGCCGGGCTGCGGGCGGCATTTCGAAGTGTAACGGGAGCAGCTTTTGTGTCCACTTTGCCCAGAGGACAGCCTCTGACTTCTGCTCCAGGAGGCAAGGAAGGAACCAGGAACGTTCACTCAGTACCTGCTACTGCAGCAACTCAGCATGGAAACGACAGGGGTTGGAATTGGATTTGGAGAAATGGAGATTGAAAAGTTGATGCAAGATCAATTTTCACATTAGCATGGCGGGCACTTGCTGATAGACTGATGTGGGGAGTGAAGGAATTGAGAGGATTTCTGGTGTTAGCGTTTGATTGATTGTAAATGGTGGAGCTGTTCTATAAGACAGGAAAAACTAGACACTACAAACTTTGTGTATGTGCGTGAGTGCATGTGGGAGGCAGGTTGAGGTAAGGGCAGGAAGGGTGAAGACTTAGTAGTTACTCTGGTAAGCGTGAGATGCTGTGCGCATATTGAAATAAAGACATCTACTGGACAGTTGATGACACGATGCTGCAGCTCAGAGAGGGTGGGCAAACACAGTACTACCCTGGCCCTTGAGAAAAATCAATTCATATTGATCTGTCTCTACTTAAGATAGCGATACTCTGCAAATGCTGCATGCTGGGGCCTTTTGTTTTTGAAAACATTGTATAAAATAATACTACCCACTGACTACTTAATCATATTGATTATTAAATTCTTGATACTGTGCTTGCTTTATGCTGAAATGTCTATTGACTATTTAAAACCACGATTCTATATGAGTTTTCTCCAGTGAGGGAGGTGGAGAGAGAAGTTGGAAGACAACATTCAACAAAGGGGAGAGAGAAGGAGCAGCCGGTAAGGGGGAAGAGAGCAACGACAAAGGATGAGTGCTTACCAACATTTAGAGGGAGCGCTGCTGCAGTAGTAATGCACTAGCTTTTCATCTCACTGAATTTTTACAGTAATTGCGCAGAAGTCAGGGCTATCATTATCCCCATTTAATAGATGAAGAAAAACAGCCTTGAAATGCCCAAATTCAACATGACCCCAGAAACTGCTGTCTATGTTCTGGACTATTCTATCACATTCTTTTACGTATACCTTTCTTCTGCTCTCTCTTGTGCTGTTCTCATCAATTTTTGGCACAAAAGCAGGCAGCGTAAGCAAATGGCTTGAATTGAATTAGATGACAAGGGCGACTGCTACACAGGGCCTCTAAGTCGCTGAGCACAGTTAATGACACAGATGCAAGCGACATCATAAAGTCTGCTGTATATTTTGTTCTAATTTCTTTTGTTTAAAATCCTGTTTTTGTATTCCATGCTCCTTAGGCTTTTTAATCTCACTGGTTTCTGGATCAAACAAAAAAATTTTTCTTAGTGTCTTAGATAAAACATTTATTTACTTTTTTGTTGTTTTTCTTGTGTTAATGTTCCACGTTGATGCTAAAATTTGCTATGACATGCTTGAGATTCACTTATGTGATTGTTACTAAATGAAACAATAATCTCATAAATTCTACTGTGTTTTTAACATTTACATTGAGCAGGCTCTGAACTAAGAACCTGTCATGCATTAGCTCATTAAATTTTTAACATAATTCTAGGAGCTGGCTATTATGATGACTGTCTTTCTGAGACATACAGTACATAATTTGGCCAGAGTTATAAAGCCAGCACATTTCAGAGCCTGAATTGAATTGAGAAACTCTTGAGTTCTTCAGCTCATTTGCCTGTCTGCCTTGCTACAGCTTGCACCAATTAGCACAGTGGTTCTGTGTGCACTAGCCATAGCTAGAGAAAATTTGAGGGTCCAGCCATCCCTAAATACATATTTCCCTTTGGGTCTCACACGTATCTCATCTCTCTAGAATTTTGCCCTCCCATTCATAGTCACCTGAAGTAGCCAATGTTTGTAGCTCCAGGGCTAACGTGTTCCCACAGAGACAATGCCTGTGTGTGCTTTCAAGCCCTGCTGGTGTGCTGCTTTCCCCTGTTCAACAGTATCAAGTCAGCATCCTGCACCAAACAGCCTGCTCCAATTGACCTGGCCCTTTGGGTGAGCTTGAAGCTCTCTTTAAATGCATACTTGGAGTTTAAAAAAAAAAAAAACATATTTTACCACTTGAACCAATAGAGAATGATAAGCTGCTTGTGTCCAGTTTTCTCACTGTGCTGTGTAAGTGCTCAGCACAGACACAAAGCCTGGGGTGAGTCCCGTAGGAGTCTCACGACATCTGAATAGAGAGGGGAGAAATTACTTCAGACCGAAGAAAGCTTTTGTCTTTACCTGACAACAAAATCCCAGGCTAAACAAAATGTCAGTGCTCATGGAGCTCTTCTCACTCCAGTGTAATACACTCCAAGTGGTGTTTGTGTGGTAATTGCACTCTCCGTAAGGACATCTGGGCGACGTATTCATTTTTAAAAAATCTATTGTCCTGGATTCTCTCTCATTCTCTCCATGCCTGAAGAAATTTATGTCTCTAATAGCCAGGGAGCTTATTATCAGAGAAACTGGCCAACTTGGGTTTGTCCTGGAATAAATGAGTCACCTAGCTCATTTGCCACCACCACCGTCCTCGAGTCCCCTCTCCTCTTACCCTACTTGAGTCCTACATACCCATATGAATTTCCTCTCTGTGGTTCCTAATTGTCTTTCTTCCAACAGATGGACTCAGAGTCATGGTGGTCACTTAGGAACCTAGAGATCATCAAGTCACAGACTGGAGCCCCACCATCAGATTCTCTAGGCTTCACTCTGAGAGTCCATATTCTCCCAGGCCCCCCAGGTTATCTCAGTGTCAGATGCCCTGCTCTCTGATTCTGCAGTTGCTAACCTTCTGTTATAGTTTGTGTCTAGTTGTCCCCCATCTAGATGGGGCTTTTTTGGAGGTAGTTGAATCTAGTGTGATTGATTTTTAGTATCATGTGCTGGGATTACAGGTATGAGTGCTATTCCCACCCTAAGGCAGGTAGCCTGCATGCAATATAAGGGACAGAAAGGTTTCTTCTTTCCCTGCCTCTTGTTGACTTTGCTGTCTTCTGCTACCACGAACTGTTGCCCTCTGCCAAGCTGCCCAGCCTTGGGGCCTGCTGATTATGGACTGAAATCTCTACAAGCTGAGAGCTAAGTAAATCATTCTCCCTTCCCACACAGAGGCTCCAGGGCATTGATGCTGTTGCTTTTCCTCGCCCTGCCACTTTGTGTTCATGGTTTGCTTGCTACCCTCGCTGGCTGTGGTAGCTCAGCAACACGGAGCCCTGGCCTCTGTGCCCTACTCCCTTGTTTCTTTCTCCCTCCATGTCAGTTCTCAGAGAATTTCTCTTCCTGGATTTTCCTAACTATCATCTTACTATGAGTCTATATTTGGGCAGTTTAATGTTTCAGGAGACTACAAAAGCTGGTCCATCAGTCAAGTCTTAATTCATTCTCATGAATTTCACGTGGCTATTCAATGCCCCTCCATTCTAGCTTTGCTTCTCATTTACCTTTCCATTGGGGAACATTTTATTCCTGCCATTTCCTTCACAGGCACCCTCCATATTGCTAGCAGTTTTCTTTCATATCTTGATAATTTCTACCAGTTGATAAACATGTCCCTCCTACAGCAAAACTATAAGATTTGGCTAAATTGTTATCTTAACCTTTTCATATCCATTTCACATGATAGTCATTGATCCTAACCAACATATCACTGAAATATCAACTACCAAGGTCCCAAATAAAATTCAGTTTAACAGATTTCAATGTCAAATATTTGTTCTTTCTCTTATTCTACCTCTTGTTGACATGGTTGATGCAATTAATCAATCTCATCTTCCTTAAAATATTTTCTTCTTTAGGCTGAGCAGCTTTTTTTATTTCCTCTTCTAACACAAAATTCTCATTAATGTCTTTTGTCAAAAATTAAGGAATCACTTTTAATTTCAGTATTTTTCTCCATATTCAGTATCTGAGTTACCAGTACATTTTAATCAGTAAATTTGATTCCATTCCTTTCTTCATACCCGATGTCTGGCCTATTAGTAGGTTTGGTCAGGATTTCTTCAACATACATCCTGAATCAAACAACTGTTTACTTCCTTACTGCTACAACCTTAGGTCAGCCTCCTACCTTGACTACTAAAGTAGACCTCCTTCCTCTATTTAATGTTAGTTGGATCCCTTGAAACTGTTCCCCTTGAAGTAACCATGGTACTCTGTTAAAGCGTAATACCAGCGTTTCTCTGCTTTGTTACAAGCCTGCCTGGACTTATCTCAATTAGTGAAAATGCAAACCCATAAGCTGGACACAGATGTAGGCACTGGGAGAATATTACTGAACAAAAATAAAATTCTTGCCTTATGTAACTTATATTTGAATAGGAAGGCAGAAAATACCAGCATGAACTCAGCACAACACATAGGATACTGGATAGTGCTATGTTCTGAGAAAAGAGATAGCAAGGGAGGGAGGGGCTTTGTGGTCACAAGAGTGATGCAACCTTAAACAAGAGGGCAGAGGAAGACCTTGAGAGGATGGAGGAAGGCATCTGTCAGAATTCTTAGGCAGAGAGAGAGAAAGATCTCTGTGGCAACTGAGGAAGCAGAGCCACAGAGAGAGGTGTGAGGACCCGGATATAGGCGGGGCTCTTGTAGAGTTCAGAAATGGCCCACAGAGCTCAGCGCTCCAGCAGAGTGAGCAAGTGCGATGGTGGAAAGAGGCAGGGTCAGGGTGCTGCGCAAGTGGGGGCGGGAGATAGAGAATGTGGAGTATTGTCCCCATGCTGAAACATTTTTTCTTTTGGTCCCAGATGGGAAGATAAAGTTTTGAGAAGAAATAACATTTGACAGACCTTATGTTAAGAGTTGATTAAAAGAGCAAGGTGGGGATACCAGAAGATTATTACAAGCATCCATGGAGAGGTGACAGAGGCCTGCATCAGGATCGTGGTCATGGAAGTGATGAGATGTGACCAAATACTGAGTTTATTGGAAGGAGAATTCAGGATTTGCTGACAGATTTGCATGTGGGCTGAAGAGTAACGGAGGAGGCAAGGATGACTCCGGCAATTTTGATCTAACTAGAAGTGAAGTGCCATCAGCTGCACTGGGAAAGATATCAGAAGGGCGGCTTACTGGGGGAGAGCAGAAGTTGGATCGCAGCCATATTATTGTAAGGATGCGTAAAGACGGTCTGCTGCCTGCGCAGCTCTTGGAGGAGACTACATCCCTGAAAACACTGTCCTTTCTCCCTCACAGGGCCTGGCAGCCAGAAATCCAGCTAAGCTGCGCCTGTATACTGCCCCACAGAAGCTGAGGTGATAAACTGTTCTTTGAAGCTGGGTCCATAGATAATGAACTCAGTGAATATAGGGTGCATTTGGTTTGATTTACTGAAGGTTTTTATTGTTTTAAAGAGTGATCTTTCCAGTCCATTCAAACTGTGGTCTTATTTATAAAAGTTGAATTTAAAATTTGTCAGAAAGCCATACAGTATGAAGTGAAGTACATCTTTCATTAATCCTAAACTTCAGGGTTTAAGGTTCTTTAAAAACTATTTTCTCATTGGAAATTCCTGCTGTATTCATTTTTCTCTCTGTTTTTGAAATTCTTTTTTGAAAGAATATGTAGTTCCCGAGCCTGATTCTTCAATCTTGTGTGCCTCATACTTTTAGTCAAGGGCAACAAAATGTACTACAGTGGATACATATATGGCCCAGGAAAACTAATTTTACCTGAAAATTTGGAGGAATGCAGATGTAAATTCTTATGATTAAAGTATTATAAAATATCTGTAAGCTATGCAAGCC
Organism: Capromys pilorides; assembly: GCA_004027915.1. Lineage (NCBI taxonomy): Eukaryota > Metazoa > Chordata > Mammalia > Rodentia > Capromyidae > Capromys > Capromys pilorides. The sequence goes on along the minus strand of PVKN010016597.1, from coordinate 3,592 downwards.
AATTAAGGTTGCTGTGTTACATGTTGCACAATTCATGAGGAATGAGTGACTGGAAAATTGTTTGGATTCTCAAGAAATCTGGTGCTTTTAACTCTTCTGCCATCAAGAGTTATGAGGACAAATGATGCTTGGCTGGCAGAGCCCGCACGGCTGCCAGAAGGGAGGAATGACACAGTCAGCACTCCCGTAAGCGCTGAAGGCCACCCCAGGTAGAATTTAGTCTTTACCTGTTTGTATGTTTTCATGCATTCTTCACCATAGGCACAAGGAAGTTTCTCAGCATGTGATGAGGCCAAGCATCAGATCAGCATGTAATGAGCCATGGGCATTTATAAATTAGTGCAAACCTGCTTGCCTTGATTAGGATGCACTGTTTAGGTGGAAATCTTGCAACTGTGCTTCCATTTGCTGCATAGTACCCTGGTTTTCACCCATACCTATATAGCCCCTTACTTACTGATCTTATTTTTTTCCTTTTTTAATCTTTAATTTTTAATAAGATATAACAATATAGTTTCAAAACACATTAACAGTGCATTCACAATAATTGATACATTGAATATTACTGTCCTCATAGTAGTTATACAGAGCACAGGGTGTAGACATGATAAATTTTCTAATCTATATTAGTAGGGGAGGAAAAAAAGAAAAAAAAACCAACAAGAAAATTTTATCTTCTCTTTGTATAAAGAGGGAGTAGTTGTATACATAGTCCAACGTTTCATAATTGTAGTGGGATACTGGTGAAGCTGGAAATGTTGGAGGCTGTTGGTATAAACCTCTTATAGCTCATCATAAACTAGCTCTGCATTCTATGGCTCATAATTAAGCTTTTCTGCTGGGTGATCAAGGGCAAGTTAAGGGCAGACCTGTATAATAGATCATTCATCTTTGGTGTCTTCCAGGGTCAAATCCCCTCAGGATTAACTCTGGAACCATGTACAGTGCTTTGTAGAGCTGTTGCCAGTGTCAGTCATCGGGATGAGTCACGGCCATTGATTGACCAGTTTGCTCTCTATGAAAGCCTGAGAGAATGTCCTTTCTCTAGGTGACTTTCCTTAGGCACACTATATTTCATTTATCCTTTTCCTCTGAGGTCCCTTAATCTCCTTGAAAAGAAAATTTGGGAAAGCTCTGAGTTACAGGATGATATGGCACAGGTTCTCTTATGTCCTGAGTCCTCACTGACCTTGAAGGGCTAGGGCCAAAATACTGGCTATCCTCGTAGCCCTTCTTTTTCTCCAATTTTTGGTCCATTAACTTACATTCTCAACTATCCAGCAGAGAAGCTTCATGATACTATTACTCTATAACATAGGTAATTGAGCTTAACATCACTGTCTTTCTGAGTATCAAACATCTTAGACTTATCTCACAATTGGTATTTTCTGTCAATCATTGATATTCTAATAAATCTCTTTAGAATTTGATAAAAGCATTTACACATTTTTACACAGACATTTAGAAATTCAAGGATGTACAAAATCATAGCATGTCAAGCATGTGGTATTTTGCCTAGTCTCTTACTCTCACTTAATACCCTTTTTTTGTTAACCAACCATTTACTTGAGGGAGAGTATAGCAGTAACTGAGTTTACATTGGAAGCAGTACACATTTAAAAGACCAGAACAATGTCTTTTTTTTCTTCAGGGGTTATTTCTGTTCTAGTTTGCTCTATACGTTTCTGCAATTGTTTTCCCACTTCAGATTCTGTTAATTCATGCATTTCTTTTTTTATTTCAGATGTTATCACTGATCTGAGTTGCGCCATATGTTTCTGTAGTTGTCTGTCTACCTCAGATTCAGGAGCAATTTTTAAAGTGTATTGAAAACCCGAAATCTGTTCTGGGTCTCATGAGGCTGCCAGCCTGCAAGAAGACAATTATTAAGGGACACATTGCTATGATATATATTTTAATGCAGATATATTTAAGAACTGGCTGAGAGGCTAGGTTAACCTGGTTCTTTCCCTTGCAGATAGCCAAAAGCATAAGCATGAATAATAAGTTTCTGGCAAGCACAAGGTCCTGAGTTCGATCCCTGGTACCACCAAAAAAAAAAAAAAATAATAATAATAATAATAATAATAATAAGTTTGCTGTAGCCCTCCTATGTCACTTTGTAATAATGCCTCTGAAGACGTTAACTTAATAGGGAATTTTGCCAAAATAACTGGTGAAGACATGCTCAACAAGATCATGAAATATTTAGCAGTCACTATATCAGTTGTAAAAATATTCATGGCTATGTGCACAGAGGGAGCTGTCTGGAACTACAAGGCTGAAAAAGCCATTCCCCACACCCAAACTGGTGGCACACCCAGGAAAAGACTGGCAAACAGCACGTGCTTTCCCAGTGCCTTGCCTGAGAAAGTTGGCTGCTTTCTCAGTTTGTTCCAATGGGAGAAGGGTTCAAAGACTTAAAATGATGGCTTTTCGACACCAAACACAACAAACACTGGTTTAAAATTATCATCTTTTAAAAACAAATTCATCAAGAAAGCTGAAATGTCTCTGAAATTTGGCAATAAATCAGAGATACAAGCTGGCTTAGCCCCAAGAAAGTGTTCATCAGAATTTATCTTTTCCAAATGAAACTCAAGTGGGTAATATTGGTGAAGCATCAGCCTGATTCCTGTCAAGCTATCATCTTTAATTTTCTCACAACCCACTTTTATGTTGTACAGTCAAGAATATACTTTAATAATATGATGGATACCAGTAAGCTTATTTCTCAATCCAAAAACTAAAACATTAGTGATAACTAATCTGTCATTGAATTTGCTCTAGTTTATCACCTAGACTTCTCCTTAATGTTACTAATTTTGTTGATTCTCTAATTTAAAAATAAACAAATACAATAATAAATAAATCAAGAATATTGAAAGCATGGAACTTGATTTATTTGTAAGAATTATAAAATATCATATATATATATATATATATATATATATATATATATATTCTTCTGGGTATTTGCTTGATTTACCCAAGATTGTTGCTGAGAATCTTCAGTTTCTATCACACAGCAATAGCTTGTTTCTACTTTGGCATAACATATCTGTGAATGAACGTAACACAATTTGTTACGAATACCCTTGTGATACGCTTTTTCAGGGTGAGAATATTGCTGTTCTAAATATTCTTATCCATATCACCTGTGATTTATGTGTAAGATTATCTTTTGGATTTATACTCAGGAGTGGAATTACTAAGGTTGAAGGGCCTGCAGATGTCTAACTAAACAAAAAATATAAAATTATTTTCAAACATGAATGTATCAATTAACGCTCAGATCACCAGTGTGGATTCTATGCATCCGCGTTGTTTACAATAGTTGGTATGAGTTCTGTGATTTTTTCCCTCTTTCCCCATCCATTCTATTTATGGATTTACCCAATGGGCTTTGCATTGTAGCTATGGTATTTTAAATTTTTAGATATTCATTGGTTGGCTTTTTTCTGTGTCATATATGTCTTCTGCTGATATTTTATATTGGTTAACAATTTCTGTTACTGCTTGTCAAAGTATTCTTATGATGCTCCTCTCTAATCCCTTTCAGCTAATTCTAACACATAAATCACAGGTGATA
>PVKN010016596.1:0-10657 GCA_004027915.1 Capromys pilorides | reverse complement strand
CTGTGAATAGCTATGAAGCTTGCAGAATGTTCCTTAAGTCTACACGTTTTTCTCTCACCCTTCTGCCTTTGAAATGTGTTTGGCTTTTGTGAGCATCTTGCCTCATCAGCACTTGCATTATCACAGCTATTTGTACTAAAATTTCTAATTCTGCTTTTCTACATAATTACATATAATGAAACTTTATATATGTACATACATGTTTAAGTTTTATTTTTCTGTAGTTTCTGTATATAGTTACTGTATTCCTATATATAACTTTATTTTTTTTTTTTTTTAATCCTCAAAGCTTGGGCTTAGATTCTAACAATGCTCAGTTACCTCCTGAGCGTAATCCTGGTATCCATAGAACTAGGCTTCCTATTTTATTTTATTTTATTTGTAATTTTATTTACTTGTTTATATATTTTTGGGAGTATTGAGAATTGAACTTGGCCTTGCACTTGCCAGGCAGGCATTGCTCTACTGAGCTACGTCCTTGCCCCCAAGCCTTCTATTTTTACCATGAAATTTGACTTAAAAGTGGTTGACTGTAGCTGTTTTTATCAGTCATTTTAAGGAATAACTATTTTGGTACTGGAAATCAAACCCAGGACCTTGCACTTGCCAGGTGAACACTGTGCCACCAGCTATATCCTCAGCCCCAAGGAATGATTCTGATAACAGTACATACGTCTTAAGTTATCCTTCTAAATGAATATTGCCCTTAAAGTAATTCCCTTAAGATATTAAATTATTGGGGCTGGGGAGATAGCTCAGACTGGCAAGTGCAAGGAGCTGGGTTTGATCCCTGGTACCGCATGCGGTGCCAGCCCCACTCGGAGCTGACTGCCAACTTGGCATGGTGGCACATGCCTATAATCCCAGCGCTGGGGAGGCTGAGACAGAAGGGTCACTACAAGTCAGAGCTGTGTAGTGAGACTCTGTACCAAATAAATGTTTTTTTAAAAGATACATAAATTATTATGAGTGACATGAGCATACCTGTGAGAATGTGATAGATACTAAAGTGAGATTTTTCTATCACTGGATAGTATTTCCTGTATTCTGCAGTTGGCTAGATTATCAGATACCATGTAACTGCTGGCAGAAGAAAAGATTCCATGTTTGCAATAGTGCCCTCATAGACCTCAATTAAAAACCAGTTTAAACATTTTAAACTTAGTAACAAATGAAGTCAGTTTTAATAAGTAAAAGCAATATACTTTTAATTGTTTAGGTTATAGTTACCTTAATCAGAGTATCTTCTCACAGGCATTAACAGATCAACAACAATTTGGTAAAGCTGACGAAATGTATGATAAATGTATTGATTTAGAGCCAGATAACGCCACAACATATGTTCATAAAGGGTATGTATTTTTGTGGTTCTCTTTGTTCTAGTAATGCTAAATTCCCTTCATGGTAATAAAATAAATTTCTTTTGACCTGTGAAGACATGGGATCATGGTAGAGAACTATCCCTAACTTATTAACTAACTTCTTAATGCTTGTGGATATTATTTCTTAATTACAAATTAGTGTATCTTTTATTTATTTTTTTGGTGGAATCGGAGATTGAACTCAGGCACTTGCACTTACCAGGCAAGCACTTATTTTACTGAGCTGTCTCCCCAGCACCAGTGTATGTATTATTTTTACTCTAGATCAAGGAGTTTTCAGTTCCAAACATTCTGTCAAATATTGCTTGTGTCAAGATAGAAACTATAACATTTTTCCTGTCCTTGAGTACTGGAATATGAGTATAAGGGATACAGGATATGTCACTAGCAGAGCCCGGCCAATGGTGGTGTCCTAAGGCTCGTGCACACAGTGGGCTCACAGATCCTGGTCACCACAGCTTCACTGCTTCAGCTGAGCATCAGATAACAGCACACACACAGGCAGTGTTGGCACTTTGTGATAACTAAGAGCATTTGGGGCTGCATCTTGGATACTCAGTCTTTAAAAGGTTTGCTATCACTGACCTAAACCACGTGCACAATTTTTTTTTTTTTTTTGATCTGTTTGTTTCTATGGTGATCAAACCTGCATGATATTGCAGGGTCTATCCCCAGCTCAAATGCTTTTTCATAATAAGGAACTTCTTACAGATTTACTGAGGGTACAAAATAAAATTGCATATTCTTATTACTGTTGGTACTGGGCCATGATCACACTTACCTCTTTCTATTTGCAGTTTACTTCAGCTTCAGTGGAAGCAAGATTTGGATAAAGGTTTGGAACTTATCAGCAAAGCTATTGAAATCGATAATAAGTGCGATTTTGCATATGAAACCATGGGAACTATTGAAGTGCAAAGGTAACTTCTTCAGTCTGTCCCTAGGACATTTATGGCCATTCCATCTGTGTCTTTTGTTCTCATTACATGTAATTGTCAATGCCTGTTAAATTTTTAAAGTTTGTTATGCCTTTGGATGCAAACTTCCCTCAAAACTGTAACTGATTTGCTTTATTGCGTTATTCTTTCAAATTAAAAGTTAGACTTAAAGAGCTGGGAGATTGCTTAGCTGTGTAAAGCACCTGCCTGTCAAGTACAAGGACCTGGCCTTGATCCCGGTACCACATGCCATGCCAGCCTTGTGTGCCAACTACTGAAACCGGGTGTGGTGGCACATGCCTATAATCCCAGTGCAGGGCAGGAGGCTGAGCTGCTTAGCAAGACCCTATACCAAATAAATAAACATTTCTTAAAAAATTAAAAGTTATATGTATAAATGTTATTTAAGTCAAACTTATACATAGGAAGAGAAACTTGATATGTAATATTTGCATGTTCTTTTTTTTCATCTAAATTCAAATTGCAAGACAAAACATTATCCATAATGTACTTTTCAGGCAGAGCAGAGTAACAGTTAGCTAAGGTATCTGCTATAAAAGAGGAGCCAGCCAAGTGACTGGGCAAGTTACAACATCTTTTTCAGCCTCCTGAATTTTCAGTGGCATGAAGGCATATGCCTATAATTCTAGCAATCAGGAGGCTGAGGCATGAGGATCAAGTTCAAAGGCTGGCTACACTACATGGCAAGACCCTTTCTCAAAAATAAAATAGAATTGCCTTTGGCCAAGTACTGAACTGTAAGTGTCTTTCAGAGATTCATTTGATCTATGTCTTCATTGTACAATGGTGGGGATCATGTGATCTCCAGTTTAATAGAAAAATGTAGAAACTAGTGCCCAGATTCACTGGATTAACAAGATTGCATAGTATGCCAACAGTCAAGACATGATTTGATTTCATATTTCACTGATACCAGAGTCTCTGATCTTGCCATTGTCTTATCAAGATCAAGCATGAATTATCTTTATTTTCTATCTTCTGTCTTTTCTCAATCCATCTCTCCTATAGAGTAAGCAGGAAAGACAAATATGGATGGGTGGGTGGATGGATGGATAGAGTGATGGAGTGATGGAAGGAAAGAAGGAAAGAAGATTGTGGGATTCTTTGGGGGATGGGGTATTTGTTTTTCTGAGATAAGATCTTACTACATAATAATCCAGACTGGCCTTGAAATCACATATGTAGCCCAGCTGGCTTCAAACTCAGAGTTATTCCCCTGCCTCAGCCTCCCGAGTGCTGGGATTACAGGCATGTGCCACTGCACTCAGTTTTGTGGTTCTCTTGAACTGTACTGACAGTTGCATATAAATACCAAGTTATTTTTAATTGCTTTTTGCAAATATGTAAAAATGTTCTAATAGTATAAGGACGATATTTCCAAATCTTTCTTGAGCCAAGCTGTCATTTTCTAGAATAGTGTACATATAAAAGCAATTTTCATTTCATTTGAGGTATTCATAGATCCTGGGTTAAGATTAAGGATCTTAGAGGTATGACAAAATTTTGTCTGTTAATTGTACTAAAAGAAGTCTGTTTGGGGAATGTAGGTTCACAGCATGAATGCCTGCCTGGCACCAGCAAGGTCCTAGGTTCGATCTCTGGTACCACCAAAAAAGTTAATTAAAAGTCTGGGACTGGTGAGATGGCTTAGCGGTCTAAAGCTCGTGCGTCGGAAACTTTAGGCTCACCGCAAGGACCGCGGCTCGATCCCAGGCACCACATGCTGCGCCGCTCCCACCCCCCAGGGAAGGCTGAGCCGGCCATAACACAAACAAATACATAACATTTAAAAAATAAAATAAACTTTAAAAAAAAAAAATTAAATAAAGCCTGTTGTACGTCTTACCTTGCAATTAAATAAATGTGAAGGAATAAATTAGTTATTTACCTACTACCCAAACCTGAACTCATGACAAAGTTTGTTTTCATTTATTTGAGTATGTCTGTAATATTGCCATATATTGTAGCAGGAGGTCAAATATAGGTATCTAGAGGAACCTCTTGCTTCCCAGAGCCTGATATTTATGTAGTAGGATATTAAAATATTTATTGTAGGATTATATATAACTATGCATATATAACAGCTAAAACTAGCTACCTATATCAAGTTATTCTCAGAAGCTGTATAAAGCCTAGTTATACTTAGAAACGAGATACTGTTTACCTTAACAGACCAAGCATGTTAATCTGTTTATCCAAAAATAGTAAATGCCAGTCATCACACTAGGTTCTGGAAGGTGAAAGATGTACATCAAGAAGCTAGTGAGGGGGCCGGCGAGATGGTTCAGTGGTCTAAAGCGCCTGCTTGGAGGGCTCAGGCGACTGCGGAGACTGCGGTTCGATCCCCGGCACCACATGCTGCGCCAGCGCCACCACCAGGGCAGGCTGAGCCAGCCACAAAATGAATAAATAAAGAAACAAACACACACAACAAGCAAACAAATAAATAAATAAATAAAATTTAAAAAAAAAAGCTAGTGAGATTGGTGTAAACAAACATATATATCTGGCTATTCATAGAATGACAATAGAACTGTAAGACCCTTAAGGAAAGGGGAAAATATTTTTCAGGATGATACATATTTGAACTGTGCCACAAGAGAAGGAAGGATTTCAGCCAGGAATGTGGTAGATACTTGCCCATCATGCACAAAGTCCTGGGGTCAGTTCCTAAGAACTGGAAGGAAAAAAAAGATTTGACCAGAATCAGGCCGAGAGGAAAAAAAGATTAGGTGCAGAGAACCGCAGGCTTACACAAAATTGAGAGGGCCAGACATCTAGCCATTAGTGTTCTCTGAAATTCCTGTTTCTGCTGACATATGCAGACCTTAGAAACCAGAGAGAATTAGGACTTCAAATAACCCATTTATTTTCCCTAGCATCACTGCATAATCAAAAGTTAGGGTGTAAACTCATAGAATTTGTAAGAATAGTTAACATTCATTGAGTGCTTTCAGTGTGCTAAGCACTGTGATTTATTACAACAGAGGCATTTTATTAGAATCATAGTTGAAACTTAATGGTCAGGGCAACCCACTCGGGTTCCCCTTCTCTCTCTCTCTCTCTCTCTCTCTCGGACAGGAGCTTTCTTTTCCCAAATAAATATATTCTGCACTTAATCTCAAAAAAGAAGAAAAGAAAAAGGAAACAATGATCAGACTTCACATTACACTATTACAAACTTTATTGAATACTTGTGAATTGCTTAATCTGAGGATTTTTGAAATTTTATTCTTTCAGAGGAAATATGGAGAAAGCCATTGACATGTTCAACAAAGCCATCAACCTGGCCAAATCGGAAATGGAGATGGCCCACCTGTATTCCCTTTGCGATGCTGCCCATGCCCAGACAGAAGTTGCAAAGAAATACGGGTTAAAACCACCAACATTATAAAACGAGGAAAGGAGACTGACCAACCCTCTTTTTAAAAGAAGTTTACTCCCTCTTCAACTGAACCATAAATACAGTCATGAACATGCTGAATGGTGGAATTGAGTACTCTGTGGTGTTGTCAGTCATTACATCCATTTCCTGTTTAAGTGTTGTGGGCGTGGCTGTTGAAGGAAGTTTGCAGTCTGCAGCTTTCATTCCCTATGCAACAAAAGCTTAGACCTGTTAAAGGGATATTAAAATACAGTTGCAGAGTTCAAAAGGTAATTGGCCATGCAAATAAAAACTTTGCTTTATTGATTTGGTTTTGGTTTTTTGATTTTATTTTATTTAATGGGGGCAGGGGATTGTTATATTTTGGAATGTTTTGACTATATGTGTGTATAATATATGAGTATTTTACACTGTTGGTTTTTAAATTAATACATTACATGCTGTAAAACAGATTTCTCTTACATTCAAATAATCCTTTTTAGTTAATTTGTTTAAGGATGTAATGTTTAAACGTGGATTGCAGTAAAATGAGTGACCCTTTAAAATCATTGTCAGCGTGGAAAATGCCTCTGAGTCTGGAACTTAGAAACTGAAAAGCCATAGCAGTTGGTTTCCACATAGTAAACTATTCAGGAACAAAGTATGCTGTTTGATAGATACTAGAAGACTGTTAATGAAGAGTGGACCAGAAAAAGAGGTAAGATGAAAGCAGAGTGTATTCATAATTATCCATAACTATTTTGTGAAATAAGTACTACTCCTTAACGTACTTTTAAAGTATGGATTGTTAATGTGTATAATCCAAACAAAGTTGGAATAAATATGTGAAAGTGTTGAACTGTCTTAGATTTTCTAGTCAAGCAAAAAGTGGCTAAAGGTTCAAAACAAATGTAAATCTCATGCGTAAAGCAGAGAATTTTTTTGAAAATGACAAGTTCAATGCTTTTGGCTACTTGTGCTTAAAAGAATTTTGAGCTAATATTTTTAAAGATGCCACATAGGCATAAAGTGCTTTTTTGTGTTGAACCTTGACCTGTGAAGACTAAACAGCTGGTGTACAGGCCTTCACTACAGGATAGTGACAGCAGATCTTTGTTTCATGGAGTCCTACTATTGCCTATTTAGGAAACCACTTTGAGATATATTTCTAGTTATTATGTTTATAGACCATCCTTTTGCTCATGTGCTGAATTTTCCTGGTGAGGAAATGGCTGTTTTCATAAAGGATCTCTATTTTGAGATATCTGGGACAGAAAGAGATTTATTTTAAATCTGAATATAATAAAAGAACAAGCCATCTGTTGAAATTAAGTCTAACTGTAGTTTATATTGTTGAAAGGCACATTTCACCCTCTTTAAAAGGGTGCTTTATCGTGTTAAAAATCAAAAAGATTTTGTTTACAAATGCTATCATTTTAGAAATTACTAGAGATTATGCTCCTTCCAAAATCAGGCTTTGAAAAGATTGAGGCTTCTGGTTGATTTTAGTAGGACAAGTAACATAATTTCAGATGACAGGGACAATGGGAAGTTGGAGGGCTCTGTATTTTGTTTCTAAATTATAACAATCCTCAAATACAGAAATGTTCTACATCCCTGACTTGGCTTTTTAAAAAAGTTTTTATTTGCATGGCTGTAATTACGTTAATGCTGATATGTACTCTTCTTCCTTTTATCCCCTTGGAGTTGGGTTGAAAAAAAAAAACAAACTGAAGCATGTGCCATTCTTTAAAACCATTCCAAATTCTCACAGACCTTTGCCTGTTGTGAAAATATTGAAACTGCACTGAAAGCTGCATCTGTCTGTATCTTTTCTTTTGTAAATGATGTCACGTGTAAATTCACCAAATAAATATTACCTTCAAGCTTTCTATCTATTCTTTGACGGAAAGATAGGTAGTTTATTCATTTATGATAGTATTGGGTGTATTCACTTGTTCTCTTGTGGCTCTTAACTTTGAAATTAGACACATACAAGTTGATTGGCGTAAATGGTGGAGTTTCTTCAGAGCCACCTAACTTTATTCCTTGCCTGTATCTGCACCATACTTGCACAGCAGCATGGAAGGTTGCAAACTAGACATAGGTGTTATTGCTAAGTTTTCCTTCATACTTGTTCCGCTAGTAGGTTTGGTCCTGGTTCTCCATCACCTGGAGTCTTTCAGAAAGCATACTTCAAATAACCTCCATTTCCTTGATAATGTGTAATACCAAGAAGCTTTAATTTTAAAATACAATTTCAGCAGAACATCCTGCCTTCTAAAAATAAACTGAACTTAAATTGCAGTTGCACCTATAGCAGTCAACAAATTGTAACCTTACTTATAATCAAGAAGACCATATAATTTTTTTCTCTTTGATATTCTAGATCTTTATTACTTGTAATAAGAAATAACAATATGATAGTTTCAAAACACGTTAGTAGTACATTCGCAATAATTGACACATTGCATATTGTTGTCCTCATAGTAGTTATACAGAGCACAGGGTGTAGACATGATAAATTTTCTAATCGATATTGGTAAGGAAAGAAAAAAATTTCTTCTCTTTGAACTAAGAGGAAGTAGTTGTATACGTAGTCCAATAGGCTGTTGATTTAAGCCTCTTACAGCTCATCATATTAATCTAGCTCTGCGTTTTATGCCTCGTGAAGACCATATAATTTAACGAAACCAGGAAGTAGTATAAAAGTAATAACCCTAGCAAAGCACAGCAGTGCACACCTAAAGCCCCATCTATTCTGGAGGCTAAGGCAGAAATATCACAAATTCAAGCCCAGCTTGGCAATAAATCAAAAATGTCTTTGCCAGTAAACAGGTTTATTTGCTTGACTTTTTTGTGTTTTTTTTTAAATTTAGGACAGGGTGTACACGCTCTTACTATGTAAATCAGACTCCTAGTGATCCTTCCATGTTGAGGTGTCACCATGCCAAGTCTCAGTATCTCAGTACGCCCTGGGGGTAGAGCCCCTGCTGCTGTGCTCTGCTGAAGCAGGCACGGCAGTCTACTGAGCTATCTGGTCGACCCTTTTTTGCTTACTATTTTTGAGACAAGATAATCACTATGTAATTCAGGCTAGCCTTGAACTCACTATGTAGCCTAGGCTGGCCATAAACATACAATAATCCTCCTACCTCAGCCTTCCCAGTGCTGAATTACAGGCATGCACTACCATGACCAACAAACGGGTTTTTAGAGTTCATATTTTTTGTTGTTCTTTGAGTCATGGTTCTCACCTATGTAGGCCAACTGGGCTTTGAACTCACTACATAAGTAGCTGACCCAAATTTCAGCAGTCCTACCTCAACCTCCCAAGTGCTGGAGTTAGAAATATGTGCCACCATTCTTGGCTCTAGTCTTTGTATTTATAAGGAAATAACTGCTCATTTCAGCATCACATAACCAAAATATAAGGAAATACCCTAGGAATGGTTGGCAAAAGGGATGGATAGCAATTCTACTCTCCAGTTCTCTATTAAGATGACATTTTTAATGTATTTTCAAGCTTTAATACATTGTCATTGGATGAATAATGGTACTACAAAAAATAACTACATCCTTATCCTTGGAACCTGAGTGTTGCCTTGTATGTAGAAAGTGGACTTATTTCTTATACTAGACACAAAAATTGGCATCCCTCTGGCCATTTCATATAAGGAAGTTTATAGTCTAAAGTTCTTGCTGGGAATGGTGGTACATGCCTGTAACCAGCATTTGGGAGGCAGAGGCAGCCATGAGTTTTGAGGCCAGCATGGGCCGTGAAGTTCGAGACACATAAGCAAGAGCCTATCTCTGTCACTGTCTGTCTCTGTCATGGTTTAGGCAGTGACTTCATAGAGTTTTAGTCAAGAGTGAGAAAATTTGTGATTTATTTTTTTTTTTATTTTATTTCTTTGTTTGCTTGTTGTGTTTGTTTGTTTCTTTATGTATTTATTTTGTGGCTGGCTTAGCCTGCCCTGGTGGTGGGGCTGGCACAGCATGTGGTGCCGGAGATCGAACCGCAGTCCCTGCAGTTGCCTGAGCTTTCCTAAGCAGGCGCTTTAGACCACTGAACCATCTCGCCGGCCCGAAAATTTGTGATTTATAACATATCTAATTATGTATAATCATCAAGCCAAAAGGCTACCTTTTATGTATGAAATAAAAGTTAATATCGCTCTGCCAGTATCCTACAAGGGGCATCAATATCTTTGAAGGTACTGTATTCAAGTGTTTTAAAATTTACAATTAGGTAAACATGAAAATAAAGATTTTAAGGTGACAGTACACAAATGGTACTTGGTATTTTAGATCTATTACTCAGACCCTTTTAGATCATTTAGATGGTCTTCCTGCTGAATGTTAGAACAAGAATAACTGTGGTACCTGACCCCAGCTAAAGTTGGGGAACTTAAAAATGGAAAGTAGGCAAGAGGCCAATGTGCATGCTTTCAGAGGCCAGAAACACCTGGCTAGATTTCTCCCTTTTCTAGTACAGGGTCTCACTACACAGATCAGACTTGGAGTGATCCTCCTGTTTTGAGATTTCTCCAATTCTATATGAGTTTTATTTTTGGTACTGAAAATTAAAACCAGGTCCCTCGCATTGAGCTACATTCCTGGCCCTTTTTAGTTTTCAGACAATGGCTTGTGAAGTAACTTAATTGCTCAGCTTTGGCTCAAACTTGGAAACTTCCTGTTTCAGCTGCCCAAAGAGTTGGGATTACAGGCATAGGCCACTGCCTGGCTTCTCCAGGTCTTTTTCTTGTAAATATGCCTGTATTTCCTAGAAGCTGTGGAAAGGTTTACCTGGAGCAGCAGCGGTTTATCTTTGAAAGATAAGATGAAAGATGTTAATATGTGGGTGTTTTTTTCCCAAACTAAAACCTCAGGGCTGGGGATATAGCTCAGCAGCATAAGTGCCTGCCTACCAAGTACAAGGTTCAGAGTTC
>PVKN010016595.1:0-17814 GCA_004027915.1 Capromys pilorides | reverse complement strand
TTTTCTACAGTGGAGTACTATTCAGCCATAAGAAGGAAATAAATTTGAAACATTTATAGGTAAATGGATTCAACATGGAGTGACTATTGATGTGTATATAAATTTAGTATTAAAAAATTTAGTGTTTTTAGATGTCAATGTTAATGTAAATAAATAATAGATCTATCTTTGTTCATTTGTTGAATATGACACTGAGCAAATTACTTAATCTTATTTTGTGGTATAATTTCCTAATTAATAAAAGGGAATAATAATAATAGAACCTACTTCATTAGCTTTTAAGAATTGGTAAGTGGTTTTTTTGTTGTTGTTGTTTTTTAATGTGTTTGGTACCGGGTCTATAGGATCTCACTACCTAGATCGGACTCATAGCGATCCTCCTGTTCTCAGCCTCCCAAACTGTGGGATTACAGTGCGCACCACCACGCCCAGTCTCAATCTTGGTCTCAGCTCCCCCTGCCGGGGCAGGCTGGGGATCAAAGGCCCAGCGCTGCGCTCTGCCTAAGCAGGCACTTCACTCCACTAAGTTATCTGCCGGCCTGGTGAAATGGTTTTAAAATTACTCCAGAGCAATTTGTCAGCAAGTGTTGGCCGTTGTTAGACAGTGAAACCTGCTCTGTTTGGTGATAGTAATAAGGAAGTTACAAAAAAATTACATTGTCTTAGTTGGAAATTAAACATTTAAAAGATGCAAAAAGAAGAAAGCAAAGGGCTGGCCAAATAGCTCAGCGGATTAAAGCACAAGCAAGCAGGCACAGGGGTGGGTGCGGTTCAATCCCTGAGCCAGCCATGCTGGCCCCGCCCACAGGGCGGGGTGCGCTGAGATGGCAATTGAGACAGGGCTTGCCGGTGAGCTCCTGTAATCCCAGCTCTTGGGAGACTGTAAACAGGCGGATCACTATCAGTCTGATCTAGTAGTGAGACCCTGAACACCCTGTACACCCTTCCCTAAAACAGAGAGAGAGAAAGTTTTGCACATATCCAAGAAGACACCTTGGAGCCATCTCAGAAATCACCAAAACCAACCACTGAGGCTCAAGGGAGCAAAACTGTAATCCTTTGAATCAAGAAGAGAATCCCTGGGATCTTTGCTCAAGGAGGGCCGCTTAGGACACCCGTTTCCCAGAATCCATTCCCCTTAGTTTGCTCGTTCGAGCACCCACAGATAATACAGCTACTGCCTCGGCTAGCGACTCGCTTTAGTGCTGTTTCGGGGATGCTGGCTTTCCTGGCACACAAAATGCAAGGGTTCTTGAGTTAGAGGAGCAGTGCACAGATTTCAGAAGAAGGCCTGGAAAACTAAGCAAGGAGCCTGTGAGAAGGCAGTGCTAGAGGCTGTGGAGATAAAATCGCAGAGGCAGTGAAAACCGGAGGAAACAGGAGATGCTGAGAATGTGGACTGTTTGCCGCAGACAGCCATGGGCCGGGGGAGGAGGCAGCCCAGCGAAAGCGTGTGACCGGCAACTGGTAAGGGACAGGAGGGGACTGCCCGGGCTCCTTGGAGCTCACATCTGACCACCATGTGCTCTTGATGCCAGACGGAGCCTACAGAGCTTCATGTTTGCCTGGATGAGTTTTGACCTTGTGGGGGTCTGATTCTTCTCTATCTCCATATTCTTCCCTTTTGGAATAGGAGTGTTTATCCTGTGCCATTCATGATACCTCGGGTTTATGTAACTTGTTTTTTGTTTTTACAGATGTTCAGTCAGGAGCTCCTCTTGAGTCTCAGAAGAGACTTGGATTTGAACTTTTGAAAAATTCTGGATAGTTCATACTGTGAGGGAGAGATTATTGTGTTTCCAGTTTATGAGTTAGTTATATTATGTTAGGTTATCAACTATATTATAAATTGTAAACTCAGGTTTCTGACGTCCTCAGGAGAGGCAAAGCTCAAGGAGGGCCTTTCTTACAAAGCAGGCTGAATTTGAACTTGGCTTTCCAGAAGAAATAGGAATTAATTAGGCAAAAAATCAGAGACCATTCCCAGGTAACTCATGAAAGGAGTTGTGAAAAGAAGAAAGCTGAGGAGGCAGAGGACGCAGCTCACTCACAGGGCACCTGCCTGGCAAGTTCAAGGTCCTGAGTTCAATTCCCAGTACCAAAACCAAGTTTATAAAAGAAGAAGAAAGCTAAATGAGCATCCTCAGAGCACTGTGGGATGGTAGGGTGGGCTCCAGGAAGAGAAGCACTTGGAAGCTGACGTTCTCCACAGTGTGCCTACGCTGGTAGGCATAAGCCATTACCCAAGGGCGCTGCCCTTGTTTACCTGGTCAAGAACACAGCCCACTTCAAAGGAAGCTTCCCACTGACCACTAGGCTGCTCCTCGCATATACGCACCTGGCTGGATTTCCTGCCCCCACCTGCAGTATTAATGAGTACAAGGTAAGTTTTCAGACAACTATTTAAACTATTTCAAGGAAACTTCTTTTTAAACTCATCTAAAAGACCTAACTGATAAACATTTGCTTTGATGTGATTTTCTCCGTTTCCCAGGTAGGGTAGATGATAAGTGAGAAGCAGGAAATTTAAAAGTCTGAGATCTTGGCAGAGATACTGGCTTTGGTCAGGTCAAGGAAGCTGGCCAAGGGTTTTCTGCAGCCTGGCCAACCATGGAGGTTCATGCAAGAGACCTGATGGGGCTTACGGGGCTGGAATGTCCGACTCAATCAGGCACCAGCATGGCTTGAAAGAAAGCACCAGAGCTGGGCATAGTGGTGCACATCTCTAATCTCAGCATTCAGGAGCCTGAGGCAGGAGGATTACAGTGAGTTTGAGGTCAGCCTGGGCTACAAAGTGAATTCAAGCCAGCTTGAACTACACTGTGAGACACTGATTCACAAAAAAAAGCATCAACCCCTGCCTCCCCCCTCCACAGAAAGTACCTGGCCCCCATCCTGGACCTACCGCAACTCTCTGGGTACCTTCCAGTAAGTCACTTTGCACCTCTGAATCTGTTTTCTCCTCTCTGAAATAAGATGTTTTGCTGACCTCAAAGGCAAAGTACAACTGAAGGCATCAGTGTCAACAGAGAATGTACCAAAAAAAAAAAAAAGTAGCTCTGTTCTTATTCTTTTTTTAATGAAAAATGGAGCTCAAAGCCTTTTTCTTCATCCAGTTTATCACAGAGAAACATCTTCTGCCTCTTTTATTTATTTAGTGACATGGTCTTGCTGCATTAACCAGACCAGCCTCAAATCTGTGCTCTTACTGCCTCAGTCTCCTGGGGTTTCAGGCAGGGGTTTCAGGCAGGTGCCATTGTGTCCTGCTAGCTCTGCTTCTTTTAAGTGGAATGTGTGGGATACTTTACTTAACCTAGGCGAATGTGATTTTCCTATGTCACCTACCCGAGGTTACCATGAGAAATAAATGAGATGATACATGTAAAAATGATTATCATAGTATCTAAAAAAGAATAGTTGGTAGATGATGGCCTCTTCACTGGCCTTTGAAAGGTTCTTTGAATTGCAACATTCAAACAGAAGGTCTCCTCCGGTTACACAGAGACAGTTCATAACATGAATGGAGATCACCAGACAGAAATCAAAGCAAATATTTTCAATATTTTCAATATTTCCCCAATCTAGATGCGCTTTCCTCCTTCTCATGCTTTTCAAAGACAACCTAGGGCCAATGTTTGAAGATTACAAACAGCATGTCTAGAGAGAGGCCCAGAAATTGAAATACCTAACTAGCACCCCTTCTGCCCCCCACCCCAGAGATGGTCCCAATGAGGCAAATCTGGATGCAGCACTCGAGACGATCCCTCCAGAAGCCCTAGCCTCTCACCTCTACGCTGCCCACTTGCTGTTGCTGCTGGCCAGCTGGCTGGCTGCCCTGGCACCCGTGTGCTTCTGGAATTTTTCCAGTCCCTAAATCTGTCATTCTGCTCTTCCACGAGGGCTGTAAATTTGGGGACTGACACTGCAGCATCTGCATTACGAGCGGTGTGTCTGGTCCTTTGCCCCTCTGAGATGTGAGGCTGTTTGTGCCTCCGTTAAACCTGAGCCCATCTTATGTCTTATTTCACCATGAAAGTTTGGGTTGGTAAGTTATGAATAGAAAAACTTTTATGATCACTATAGGACAGTTACAGTTTTGCCCTAGTTCACTTTTAGAAAATCAAAGCATATTGTATACAACCAAAAGGCTTTGGCAGCTTCCAAAGAGAATCAAAAATACCTACTTTCCAAGTCTATTTAAGATGTACAACATTTGAAAAAATTTATTGGCATTGTTAACACCCTTTTCTAGGTCTAGTCCTAGACTAAGCCAGACCATTACGAAATAATACAAATATTAAATTCTCTAAGCCCCTCTGAGAATTGTATTTACTTGGTTGATTAATACTTGGGCTGTTCTTTTATTGAGAATTAACCACATCAACCACACATGAGGGCTGGCAAGATGGCTCAGCAGACTAAGTGCCTGCTTAGGCGAGGCAAGCATAGGGACTGAAGTTCAATCCCCGGCACTACATGCTAGCCCCACCCCTACCCTACCCCCTACCCCACCCCCAGGCACACTAAGCCAGCCACCAAGACTGGGCATGGTGGTGTACGCCTGTAATCCCAGCACTGGGGAGGCTGAAAACAGCAGGATCACTAGGAGTACAAGCTATATAGTGAGACCCTGTACCAAATACATTAAAAAAAAAAAAAAAAACTCATAGGAGCAAGTTATGCCTCAAAGGCTCATCATTCTACCACCACTAGTATTATATCCTCACACTAATATACCAATTCAAATGAGAACTTCACACAATATACTCCTGCATCTCATGTAAAAGAAAGCTTCTGCTTTGTCTAGGTCACATATTTGATGTTAGGGCATCTCTCCAAATTCTGCAATCATAGTGTATAAGTTTCTTAGGGATCATATACCCTTGCTTATTTTATATTTCTCACAGCAGACACCTTAGAAAGAGTTGGTGTTATCTGACGTCTGTGCTTCTCCCAGGCAGCGGAGGCAAGCCTGGGACACCTGTGCTGCACCGCGCTATTGTAGCACTGAAGCTCCAGAAGGTTCTCATCGCTGCCAGAGAGGCTAAAGGTAAAGGGTAAATAATATAAGGTGCCCGATGGAGAACAAAATGAAGGAAGTTCCATAAGTTTAAAGGATGGACCAGGCAGATAGCTCAGTAGAATAAGTGCTTGCCTAGAAAGCGCAAGGTCCTGAGTTCAATCCCCAGTATCACACACACACACACACACACACACACAGAAAATTTAAAGGATATGTGGGCTTATGACCTGTGTGCTCCATAGAATACCACCCAAGAGGAATGAGAAAAAGTGACTCCAGGGCACTTCGTTAAAATATAAATGAAAGAAGGAAGGAAGGAAGGAAGGAAGGAAGGAAGGAAGGAAGGAAGGAAGGAAAGAAAGAAGGAAGGAACCAATTTTCAAATTGCAAGAAAAAACTCATTTACAAGATACCAGTAAGAGAAAAACTTTAAATGACATTAGATTTCTCAGTAATATAAGCTGGCAACAGATAGGGGAATAATGTACTTAAAATTCTGAAGAAAAAATATTTCTAATATTGAACTCCATAGCAAGAGCGGGCTCCCTGAGAGGACAATGAGACTAGGCATGGTGGCATACACCTATCATCCTAGCACTTCTGAGGCTGAGGCAGGAAGATCGGTGCAAGTTCAAGTCCAGCCTGTGCTACAAAAGTAAGCTCAAGGCCAACCTGAACGGCATACTGAAACCCTGTCTCAAAAAGATTTAAAAAAGGGGCTGGGGAGATAGCTCTGTGGCACAAATGCCTGGCTGGCAAGTGCAAGATCATGAGTTTGAACCCCGGTTCCACCAAAAAAAAAAAAAAAATTAAAAAAAAAAATACAGTAATGGAACAAAACTGAAAAGGTTATTATATATCAAAAAGAAACTTTTTAAAACGCTGATTTTTTAAACTCAACGCATAAAAGAAAAGTAAGTGCTCAACCATCAGAACAGAAAACAAATGGAAAATGCCTATAATTAGTAAGCAAAGAAACAGAAATTGGATCATTTTGACATATGGAAGAAAGCAGCAGGAGAAACCACTTCAGAGCTGGCTGTTCTTGGGGTCAGTGGTGGAAAGAGGTTAGGCACAGGGACTGTCACGTGTAACATTCTGCATTCCAATGACACCTTAATTTTTTCTACCAGGAGAGTGATGTCACAATAAATAAAAACAAATCAAAGCAATAATCAATAATAAAATGTCATTTCATCATTGGCAGAGACTTCTTGAAATTAATGTCTGTAGGTCTAGCCACTAGTAAAGCTTATGAAGGGTGATTTGATAAAATCTATTCAAAATGTTTAAGTTGTGCCAAGCTTTGAGCCACAAATTCCCCTTTAGGAAATAGCTTTGTTAAATAATAAAGATTGCACAAAAGATTTACCTACTACAATACATGAAAGGGTTTGTCCTCAAATTCTCCACCCTCCTGCCTCAATTTCCAAAATTGCTGGAATTAGAGTTGTGAGCCACCATGCTCATCCAGTGAAATTTGCAGTTAGTTAGTTAGTTAGTTAGTCAGTCAGTCAGTCAGTTTGTTTGTTTTTATAAGACAAGATCTTGCTATGGAGTTTAGGCTGATCTTCAACTCGGAAATTTCCCTGCCTCAGCCTCCCAAGTGCTAGGATCACAGGCTTTGCCTCCACGATCAGCAGAAGTTATTTTTAATGATGAAATATTATAAACAATTTAATGTCCAAACCCAAGAGTATCCAAATAATGTTATATTCATTGGAGAAAATACTATAGATCCATTAAAAATTAAGTAACAAATATCAAGTGACATAGAAATAGCTCACCATATGTTAACTAGAAAAAATATAATTTTTTATCAATTGATGATGCCTTAGATTTGTTTCAAAAGAAACTCAGGAGAGGATGAAATAGAAGGTGAACTGTGAGTTTATTATTATAGAGGACTGGAAATAGAGGACTGTTGTACTATTCGATCTGCTTTTGCTTCTATTTGAAATTCTCTGCAATGAAGTGTTAAAAACTATATACACGTGGATGAATTTAAACATGGAAAATAAGGGGTGGGGAGATAACTCAGTGGTCACAGTGCCTGCCCACCAAGCACAAGGACCTGGGTTTGATCTCCAGTACTACAGCTACCGAAACCCGGCATGGTGGCGCATGCCTGTAATCCCAGCACTGAGAAGGCTGAGGCAGGAGGATCACTACAAGTCTGAGCTGCATAGTGAGACCCTGTACCAAGTAAATAAATAAATGAAAGATTTTTTTAAAAAATAATTGCATGTCTAACATAAAAGCACCTTCTATCTGTGTCCTCTGGGCTCTGCTACTCGCACACATCTCATTAACAACCCACTAGCATATCGTTTCCACCATTCCATAGTAGCCATCTCTTTTTTTTTCCTTTAGGAGAAACTATAAATCATCAAGATAAATTTTTAAAAGTTGAAATTCAAGGTTCACTTTAGGACACAATGATGACTATAATGCTAGTTTGCAGAAAGTTTATCTCTTAGGTCAGGGGTTCTCAACTCCTGCAATCTATTAGAATCATTTGCAGGGCTTTAGAAAGACACCACTGTAACCATGGACAGCGGCTCATGCCTGTAAACCCAGCACTTTGAGTGACTGGGGCAGGAGGATTCCAAGTCTGTCTTGGAAAATTAGGGAGAATACATCTCAAAACAAAAAAACTTAAAGGGATGGCTATTAAGAGGTATGTTTGAAAACTACAGTGAAGGCTTAAAATTTTAAAACTATTTCAGTAGAAGACATTGCCATTAACCCCCTTCAAAGTTCTCCCCCTTAAAAAAAGAAACTAAAAGCATTTGCCCTAAATTCAGGAATAAGGATGTCCACTATCACCTCTTCTTCTACCTGACATAGTACTTGAAATATTAGCCACAGCAATTAGGCAATAGAAAGAAAGAAAAAAAATTATATATATACTCAAATTGTCTTTTTTTAAACAAGGTCTCATTACGTAGCTCAGATTCATAGCTATCCCTCTGTCTCAGCCTCCCCAGCGCTGGGATTACAGGCATGAACCACTATGCTCAGTTTCAGTGGCAGGCACAGAGCACTGGGGATTCCAGGGCCCATAAGGCATGTAGTACTATAGATCAAACCAGGTCCTTGCACTTCCTAGACAGGCGCTTAGACCGCTGAGCTGTCTCCCCAGTCCCTCAATTGTCATTATTTGCAGATGACATGATACTCCACATAGAAGACCCTAAGAACTACACCACGAAAGTCTTACCATTAATAACCAACTTCAGCAAAATAGAAGATACAAGATCAACACACAAAATCCTTAACATTCATATACACCAACAATGAACAGGATGAGAAGGAAATTATGAGAACAACACTACTCACATAGCTTCAAAGAAAATGAAATACTTATGAATTAGCATAACCAAGAAAATTAAATACTTGTACAAAGAAAATGACAGTACTCTGAAGAAGGAGATTGAAGAGGACTTGAGAAAATGGAAAAATGTCCCCTGCTCCTAGATAAGCAGAAATAATACTGCCAAAATTATGTACTCCAAAAGAGCTATACAAATTCAATGCAGTTCCGATCAAAACACCAATCATGTACCTTATAGATCTAGAGAAAACAATCCTAACATCCATACGGAGCCAATAGAGACCCAGAACAGCTAAAGGAATTTTGGGCAACAAAAGCAAAACATGTGTCATAGCAACACCTGACTTCAAGCTATACTGCAAAGCAGCAGTGAAAAAATTATCATGGCATTAGAACAAAAGCAGATATGTGGGCCAGTGAAACAGAACCGAGGATCTGGAGACCTCCCAGACATGTTCAACTATTTGGTCTTTGACAAGTGGACCCAAAGTACATGCTGGAGGAAAGCTAGCCAAGCCAACAAATACTTGTTATCTGTTTGCAGAAAATTAAGACTGGGCCCTTATCACTCAGTGTACACTAAATTAAAATCAAAATGGACCAAAGATCTAAATATCAAGATAAAAACATTAAACATATTGGAAGATAAAGTAGGTAAAACACTTGAAGAAAAGGGTTTTCTGAACAAAACCTCAATCCCATAAGAAATAGCAGCAAGAATCAACAGATGGTAGGTGCTGCATCAGACTAGCAAGCATCTACACAGCAAGAGGGAAGAGAAAACCTGCACAATGGGAAAAAATTCTTTGCCATCTACTCCTCAGAAAAGCACTGATATCTAGAACATACCAAGAACTCAGCCAATTAAACCACTTAAAAAAGACTCAGTCAAAATATGGGCAAGAGAAATAAACAGACACTTCATAGGGGAGAAAATACAAATGGTCAACAAATATTTGAAAAACCGTTCAGCATCTCAGGCCATTAGAGAAAAGCAAATTAAAATAATGCTAAGATTTCATCTTATTCTGGAAAGAATGGCGGCCATCAAATCAAACAATAACAAATGCTGACAAGGCTGTGGTGAAAAATGAACCTTCCTGCATTGTTGGGAATGCAGAGTAGTACAACCATGATGGAAATCAGTATGGAGAGTTCTCTAAGAACTGAAATTAGAAATTCCATATAATGCAGCTATCCTCCATCTGGGTATCTTCCCTAAAGAGCTTAAGTTACCGCACTACAGGGATATGTGTGTACCAATGATACAGCAGCATAATTCATTATAGCTAAATCCTAGAAGCAGCCTGTATACCCATCAAGACAGTCTTGGATAACAGGAACGCGATGTGGGATATATACATGTATGAGTTAAAGCTATAAATAATGACAAATTTGAGGCATTTGTAGTAAAAATGGGTGCACCTGGAAAATACAATATTGAGTGAAATAAACTAGATACACAAGTTTAAATACCACGTGGTGTCCCCCATCTGAGTGAGGCATAGCACAAACAAGAAAATGATAAAGGATCAACAGGGAAGATCTCTTAAGGGTCAGCCACATAGCTCAGCCGATGATAGTGCCTGCTTAGGCAGACACAAGAGCCAGGGGTTTGATCTTCAGCCTACAGTGCCAGCCCCACCCCACCCCCACCCCCCGGGGCATGCTGAGACATTGAGACTGGGCGTTGGAGGCATGTGCCTGTAATCCCAGTGCTTGGAAGGCTGAAAACAGGAGGATCACTACGAGTCCAATCTGTGTAGTGAGACCCTGTAGATCCTGGGCTAAATACATTAAAAATAAATAATTTGTTTCAAAAATGAAAAGACCTCTTGAAATAGGAAAATGGACCAAGGGATCAAGGGCAAGGGCTGAGGAGGGAAAGGAGAAATGAGAGGACTGACGATGCGCCACATAGAGGACCCCAGTGGGCCCAATTAACATAAACACTGTAGTCAATAACATGAGCTAAAAAAAAATCATAGTAAGAATGAAAAGAAGATAGGGGAACTGGTGGAGGATGGAGGGGTGTGGAGGTACAGGACAGGGGACTTACAAATGTAAACTACATGAACTGCAAACATGTACAAATAAAATTAAAAATGGTTTAATTTTAAAAACTTGTCCCATTCCCTTCAAGCACTCTTATCCTGTCATTCGTGGCACTTCCTCAAGCAGCTCTGGAAGTGATTCTGTGAACGTCTTCAGTAGCTCTCTTAATCACTTTACCTCAGGGGACACGATGCCCAACACCTACGACTTAAAGGAGAGGTTTATTTTGGCTCACCATTTCCAGAGGGTTCAAGCCTCTGCCTTGGTTGGCTCAAAGCAGAAACGGCGTGGTGGAAGAGTCTGGAAGGTGTTTGTGTCTTGGCAGCCAAAGCAGAGCAGAAAAGGCAGAGGTGGGAAGGGAAAAATACCCTTCTGGGTTACACCCCTAGTGAGCCAGAGCCCACCTCCTCACAGCAAGTTCAGCTCTGAGCTCTAGTGGATTAACCCACCCATGTGACCCAACCTCTGAGCACACGAGCCTTTCAAGGGGACAGTCTAGACTTAAACCATAACAGTTGTGCTGTCAACCTTCCATGGTCAGTTTAACTTTAGAGAAGAGCCAGAGGTTGCCCAGCTCAGATCCAGTGAATAAAGTCAAGGAAGACAAACTTTGTTTTTACCAACCGTCTCTGTTAAGTGGACTCAGCAACAACATTCAACTTATTTTTATCACATCTCCTAGCTCAGTGGTGGAGCACCTTCAGGTTCAACCCCCAGAACAATACACCTGACTATGGCCTGTGCATTAGTGGGGTTTTTTACCTATAGCTATATTTTCCCAGCCATTACAAATATCATTCAAGCATTCACTGACATGTGAGAATTACTTCTTTGCTAGAAATTTGTTTCTGTTGAAGTATTAACATCCCACTAAAGAAACACTCATTAAAGATTTGTAATCTTTGATGGTTAAGTGAAAACAAAACATGGTTGATTTGTCTTTTGTAGCAACACTTTTTAAAGTTCCACACATGGGAAAGAAAAGAAAAAAAACAGTGGTAAGACAACGTGTGTGAGGACATAATGAATTACATAAATACACTATTAGGAAAGACATGTAAGGTACAAGACAGGTCAGAGTCTGAGACCAATTTTCTCTGCTTTAAAACTACATAGAAGATTACAGAAAAAGATGCACAGAGTGACTGTATTTATTTGAGGCATGTAAAGTCAAAGTACTAGAGACAGAGTGTAGAAGGGTGGTTGAAGATGGGAGAAGGGGGAATGGAGAGTTATTTCATGGGGACAGAGAGTCACTGTTACAAGAGGAAGACTTCCAGGAATGAATTCGGGTGATGGTTCACAATAACAAGTGTGCCTAACAGCACTGACAAGCAGTTAGTACAGATTTTATGTCTGTGTATTTTAATTTTTTAAATGAGAGAAAATATGGAAGATGAAGTTTGCAAACCTCAAGATCAGGTACCAGCCAGTAGTTGAACTTCCCTGAGATAATTCAAATATCTTCAAAAGATCCAAAGTCAAGTTTTCTTCTAAGACCAGCAATTTATCCTGAGCCTGAGGAGTTGCTCCAAGATAGAATCTTACTTCACCTTTTGTTCTT
Source organism: Capromys pilorides (assembly GCA_004027915.1). Classification (NCBI taxonomy): domain Eukaryota; kingdom Metazoa; phylum Chordata; class Mammalia; order Rodentia; family Capromyidae; genus Capromys; species Capromys pilorides. The sequence continues at coordinate 5,835 of PVKN010016595.1, read as the reverse complement.
GGAATCAGATTTAAAACATAGCTTTGGTCCCAATGTGATAAAACTTGTTATCCCATTAATCAAGATTTTTAGTTTGTTCCAGCATGCCTAAAGACATTTCCTGAATCTACTGAAGTTTAACACTGACTTGTACTGGCCACAACTGAACTCAGAGCTCACCACTGTTTCAGAGACTTCATACATGACAGACACATGGTAGATATTTACTGTTTTGTTCGCTAATACCACTTTTCCTGTGCAAGCTCAAATTTTTCAGGATCTCACAATTTTTCTCAGGTATTTAATTCCAAATTTTTGCTACCACTTTCTCTCAGCTCCAGTGTCCCCATATTATACTTTAGATTTATAGCTATAACATTTAATATGAATTTTAATGTAAAACATTAAACAAATATGCAATAAAATGAAATCTTTCTTCAAGCAATGCATAAAACAACTACAAATGACTGAGAAAATGTCCCCCTCAAACACATAATTTTCAGTGTTTGGTTAGAAAGTGGAAGTTTTAATCTAGCTCTGAATTTTGTGTGTGTGTGTGTGTGTGTGTGTGTGTGTGTGTGTGTGTGTGTATTTAATACAGGATCTCACTATATAGATTGGACTCATAGTGATCCTCCTGTTTTCAGCCTCCCAAGCACTGGGGTTACAGGTAGCTCTGCAATTTTCATTTTCCTTTCTCAACATTCTTTCACTATTTCCCAAACTTGTCTAATGAGATAGATCACGCACGGTGCTTATGAAATATGCAGACTTCCCAAACACTCCTGTGGAGAGTCTAATTCAGTGGGCATAAAGCAAGGCTTGGGAACCTGTCATTGCCTCTGTGTGGCGGATGATTCGACATTGAGCTAATCTACCCGCACTTAAGACTTTGAAACATAGCAGACACAGCTCTGTCCAACTCTTCCACTCCTAATATTTGCCCTTAATCCCTGTAGAAATTGTTCTAGGATTTCTCTGTATTTGCCCCAGACTTTTGAACATGCTGTTGATTTTGTTATTCAAAATGTAGCCCCCAGACAGACAAAATCAGCATCACTTGGAGATTGCTGACAATGGAACACCTCAGACCAACTTGGACTGGTAGGAGCATTAATGAAATCCCCAGGTGACTCATGTGTCTACTAAGATTGAAAAGCACTGGAAAAGAAGTCTTTCCCAAACCTCTTGGTAAATCACAAAGTCATAAGGAGCTTTCTTCACCATGCCGCTACCAGACTCCACTCAGGTTATAATTTTTAGGCACATCATGATTGAAGAAATGCTGCCCAAATGGCTTCTCCTCACTTTGGCCGAAGTCAGACTGTGGTTACTTTTTCTTGATAAGGAAAAAAGGAAATTTTAACTCTCTGCCCACAGCTGGAGTATAATGCTTACCAACTACCAAAAAGCAAAAATAAATATCCACATAAGTACTAAAGATGCAATTGAACATGATTTTGTCACTATCTAGTGTTGAGTCTTTTTTTAAAATTTTATTTAATTTTATGTTTTTAAAACCTCACTTATTTATTTGTGTTATGGCAGGCTCAGCCTGCCCTGGGGGTGGGGTTGGTGCAGCACGTGGTGCTGGGGATGGAGCTACGGTCCCTGCGGTTGCCTGAACTTTCCTAGGCAGGCGCTTTAGACCGCTGAGCCATCTCACCGGCCCCTAGTGTTGATTCTTAGCTTCATGAAATGTGGAAATTAGATATAGGCTGGGTCCTGAGCTTGCTGATGTGTGTGCATGCCACTTCTTCTAGGCCCTTTAAGGGGGAGAGTTCCAAGGTTTGGCATGCAACCTTCCAAGAAGTTATCAATAGGCTGAGGCTTCCTTCTCGATTTGCATAGAAATAACAAGTTGGCCAAATGTAGCTGTGTTACTGCTAACACTCCCGAGCCTTGAATGCCAGTAGCTATCAACTCTTTCTGAGTTGGTAGTACTCCTTGCCCTTCTTGCCAGCAGATTCAGCTGGTATCAGGAACTCTTCTGGTCATCACATAGCTAGATGCCAGTGGCTCCTGGAGATTTTCTGTTACTCTTTGCCATTGTCTGCTGCTAGTCACTCTCAATATTACCAGCTCCAGATGCCGGTCATTTAGTGCACCAGCTCAACATGCTTTACTCAAGACAGAGATCACAAATAGGCAAGAGCATGCCAATGGAAAGAGGCTTTATAGGACTACAGCATATGGAGAAATAACACATGGACTGGACCCACTAAAACTTAGCAAGATTGCTTACAAAGAAGTCAGACTTCTTATCTGGTCATGGGCATCAGGGTCCATGCTCGTGGACCTAGTTGATGAGGGCTCCTCCTCATGTTCCTCCTTCTCCTCCTTCTCCTCCTCTTCTTTCTGTTTCCTCTTCCTTCTCTTCCTCTTCCTTTTTCTTCTTGTAATAGAAATCTGGCTAAAACGTGGCTTGGCGATACATTTTGAATGCCATATGATCTATCTCAGTTGCTTGCTAATGCAAATGTCTGGGATACCCAGGAAAGGGAGCCTTTGGCATAGCACCACGCTGAGGTCCAGTGAGGTCCACATCTCCTTCTTTCTCTCTTCTTTGGGACTCCTCATAGGCCTCCAGGACCACTGAGGCACACCACTTTGTTTCTCTGCCCACAGACTGCTCTCAGAAGCGTTCCTGGCGCCTGTTACCTTGAGGTAGCTGTTTCCTTTCCTTATCTAAGCACTTTCCCAGACTCTGTACAATTACCTGAGCAGATGGTTCCACTCTCAATTTGTCAGGAAGAAAATAGATCACCTTGAGTTAGAGTAGCTCTAAGAGGAGAGGTGGCTGTTATGGTTTATGTCTAGTTGTCCCCTCAAAGTCTCATGCAATCATGGGGCAGGGACTTCTAGAGTTTGAGACTTGAGTCATGATCCACTGGGATTATGTGTTTTAGTACAGATGGGATTATGAGTCTGAGTCCTTCTGGGATTATGGGTGTGGCCTAAGGCAGATAGGTTGAGGCAGAGAGCCTGAATGTAATATAAAGAGAAACAGAAAGACAGATGCTGGCTGTTACTCTCTGCGCCCTGGTTGCTTGGTTGCCTCTGTCACCATTTTTTGCTGTTCTGCCACCATGAACTGGATGCTCTCTGCCCTGTTCCACTCAGCCTTGGGCCAGCCAAATATGGACTGAAACCTCCAGCAACAGTGAGCTAAATAAACCTTTCCTTCCTTCATTTTGAGTGTCAGTATTTGTCCCAGCAACAAGTAAAAAGTAACTAAGACAGTGGCTAAGTGTGGCCACCTGCTCTAGGAGAGAAGAAAGCCTGGAAATCTAACCCAGAACTGCTAAGTAGGGCTGGGGCTGCACAAGAGAAAAGCCTTCTGCGGCTCCTTGAGGGAGGAGGGTTTGAGGTGCCTGGTCTTTAAAGATTGTATCAGGATATGTCTATTGCTAGGCAGGACTGTCACAGCAACCACACGGGACCAAGAGATAGCTCTGAGGAAGTGTTCAGACCTGCCAGCCTGGAGCCCGGAGGTAAGATTGAAATGGAAGTTGAAGCAGACTTTGGCACAGGTCTCCCTGGGAGATAAGATCGGGAAGTGGATGGGACTTTTTGCCAGAGAAACCATGCCAGCCAAACCAACCATGCTGGCAGATATCTTGTGATGAAAAATAAAGAAACATTCTGAGAATGTCCTTTGCCCTCATCTCTGAGGGAAGCCCATCTGCAAGAAATCCAGTCTGATCTTGATCCAAGGAAGGGGAGAGAATGGTGAATTCACAGAGTAGAACATGGTGACTGTCATACTTTCTGCAGTGAAGCTACTGTGGTTCAAATTCTGACTCTACTAACTATGATATGGCCCAGTTCGAGTTTTTTATTTTCCTTGTGACTCAGATTCAGATTCTGTAGAAGTTCTGGAGACTATTAGTGCTCTTACCCTAGGGAACATTGTCAAGACAGAATGAAAAATACAACACAGAGCAATGTCAGTATATGATAAGCATCTACAGAAGTTAACAGTACAAGGTAAAAAAGAGAAGCCCCTACAGAAGTGGATCTCGATTTTCATGCATCAGAATCGCCAGGGAAGCTTTTCTAGTACAGATGTCAGGGAAGTCTGGATTAAACAAGAATCTGTATTTCCGTATTACTACAGATGTCACAGATGCAAGTAACCCTAGAGTCTCCTGGGCTCACACAGAACGAAGGATAACTCAGTATGATTAGTACTAAGTCTCTCCACACAGCTCCTTTTTCAAATGTCACTGTTCTTCCATTGTGTATATTGCGCTTTTGTAAGAAGGTTCGATACTTTCTCGCGTCCCAAAGACAAAAAGTTTATAGAGTTGATGCTCCACAGATAAGCTTAGGAAATACTTTTGCAACACATTAGAGAGATGAAGTGGCAAAGCTTTCTGGGGCTTCTGAGCAATCGGGCGCCCCTCCAGCTATGGCGCCCCCAACTCCTCCAAACACTAGGAGCAGCTCCACCTTCCAAATAGTAACAGGCTGATGGACCACAGAGATAGCTCAGCAGTCTAATTGCCTGCCTAGGCAAGCACAAGGACCTGGGTTTGATCATCGATACCACATGCCATGCTGGCTCCACTACTGGGCACATTAAGTCGATCACTAAGACTGGGAATGATGGTGCACTAAGGAGGCTGAAATAGGAGGATCACTGTGAGTCTGAGCTTTGTAGTGAGACCCTGTACTGAATGCATTAAACAAATAAATTAAATAAGTAAATAAATGGCTGAAGCCCAAACATGCTGTCTGTATACTTCAGTCTCTTAGCAGCATCCCAGATGGAGCAGAATTCAAACTTGAACCCAGCAGATTCCCTTGAAGTCTTCCCCATTACAATATCCTAAACAAGCACTTAGCCTCCTTCTCACTTAGCAGTGCCCTGAGTCTTAAGGATTTCCAAATGCACAAGGAATATGTGGCTTTTCTGCTCTCTGGGTTCAGTTCTGGACTCCATGCTGCCATGAGCTCCCTAACATCTTTATGCTCAGAAGTAGTTTAATGGCCTGGTGAGATAGCTCAGCAGACTAAGTGCCTGCTTTGGCAATCACAGGGACAAGGTCCCACAGGCCCCGCCCCTGGGGCACACTGAGCTGGTGATCCAGCCCAGGCATGATGGCACATGTCTGTAATTCCAGCACTGAGGAGACTGAAAACAGGAGAATCACTACAAGCCCGAGCTGCATAGTGAGACCCTGTGCCAAATACATAAATGGGAAAAAAAATGTTTTATTGGGGAGAATGGGGTTGGAGTGGTGAGGGGTGTACTTGACCTTCATTTTCCATGGTCCCTCAGCTTCCTGGTCTCCCATGCAGTTCCATGAGGTTCACTGTGCTCACTATTGCAAAATTTTAGCAAAGGTATCATACTGCACTAAGGAGATTTTTTTCCCCAAGTAACTGGCACTCTCTATGAGCTTCTACCCTATTCTAGTTATCTACCTTCTTTTAGCTTATGTGCCTGCTGTGTACCTTTAGGAGTTTAATAGGAAAAAAGAAAACAGACCTTGGAATCTGACAGACCAGTTTGAACTCAACCCCGTGATGTGACAGTGATATAGTTGAGACAAATTATTAACTTCTGTTTGCCTGAGTTCCCTCATCTGTAAAATGAGTCTGATTGTGGATCAGCAATCCTTCAGAACAGAAGCCAAAGGTGCAGAAATGAGAAGCAAGACTTACTATTAAGTACAACAGAGAGAAACCAGGTGACTCCTCCCACTGGCAGTGAACTACTGGATGACAGAAAAATAAAATGAAAGAAATAGTACCTTAATGTGACAGCAGAGCAGGACTGGCTTGAGAGCCAGGAGGGTTTAGTAAAGCACACGAACCAGGGCAGCCAGGAGGGTGTGGCCTTGGCCC
>PVKN010016594.1:0-17820 GCA_004027915.1 Capromys pilorides | reverse complement strand
GTTACATAGTGAATGTAAGGCCAGCCTAAGATATGCAGTGAGACCAGTCTCAAAACAGAAATTCACTGGTGTTTTGAGAGATTCCATCTCACTCTAGAAAGAATGGATATTATCAAAAAACAAACCAACAGCAAATGTTGGTGCTATAGGGAGAAAGGAACCCTTTTCCACTGTTAGTGGCAGTATAGACTGGTACAATCACTGTGGAAATCAGTGTGCAGATTCCCCTGAAAGCTAGGATTGGAGGTCCCCATCAACCCAGGTATTCCCCTGCTGGGTATCTTCCCACAAGACAAAGCACCACACCACAGTGATATGTGCATACTCGTGTTTATGAGGGTGTCTATATGCTCCCCCAGAGCCCCATGCAGTCATGGGGTAGCTTCTGGAGCTGTGACTGATTCATGGTCCAATGTTGGGATGATGGGTGAGCTACACTCCCCCTTGGGTGGTTAGTTTACATATAATATAAGGGAAGGAACCAAGCCTGCTCCTGGCTGCTCCTCTTTTTTTGTATGTGTTTGCTGTTTTGCTGTTTCTTTCTTTCTTAGTATTTAGTACAGGGTCTCACTACATAGATTTAAGGCTGGCATGGTGCACTGGGGATCGAACCTCTGGCCACTGCACTCTGCCTAATCAGGTGCTTTAGTCCACTGAGCTATCTGGCCAGCCCATTGTTTTGCTGTTTTCTGCCACCATAAACTGCTATCTTCTGCCATGTGCCACTCTGCCTGGGAGCCAGCCAAGTATGGACTGAAACTTTCATAAACTGTGAGCTTAATTCTGAGTGTCAGGTATTTTGGTTCAGCAACGACAGAAAAGTAACAAAGACAAGCAGTATAGTTCGTAATAGCCAGATCTTGAAAACAGCCCAAACGTCCTTTAAGTGGCAAGTAGATTTAAAAAAAAAAAAAAGGTGTGGTTCAGGGGGAGATAGCTCAGGGGCATAAGCACCTACCTGGGGGCTACAAAAGTGAGCACAAGGCCAGTCTGAGCACCATAGTGAGACTCTGTCTCAAGAAAGAAAGAAAAAAAAGGGCCAGTGAGATAGCTCAGTGGTCTAAAGTGCCTGCTTAGACAAGCTTAGACAGGCGCAGGGGACCAAAGTTTGATCCCTGGCACCACATGCCACACCAGCCCCACCCTCAGGATGGGCTGATAGAGAAAAAAAAAAAAAAGATGGTCTTTCTCTACATTGGAGTACTACTCAGCAATAAAGAAGGACAAACCTCAGACATCTCTAGGTAAATGCATGCACCTTGAGACCACATCCTTAGGTGAAATAAAGCAGACACACATGTATAAATACCACATCATTTTTCTGGTGTGAGAAGCTGAAGTGTAAATAAGGACTGAAATGTATGTTAAATATTCTGAAATAGGAACAAAATGCTCAAATGAGAAGGGGAACCAGGGTAGAGAAGAGGGAAATGAAAGAAGGGAAAAAAGGGTCAGGCCTCAGGAGCACAGCGCCTGCCTGAAAGGGCAAGGTTCTGAGTTCTATTTCAGGAAGAAGGAAGAAGGAAGAAGGAAAAAGATGAAGAAGAAGAAGAAGAAGAAGAAGAAGAAGAAGAAGAAGAAGAAGAAGAAGAAGAAGAAGAAGAAGAAGAAATGGAAGCAAAGCTTTTGTAAACAAAGAGGAGAAGAGGGATTTAAAGGGAGAAGAATGAATGGGAAAAAAGAATCAAGATATATTATTCATAGACACGTATTCCCTATGATGAATATGATCATTATGTATATCTAAAATGTATCAATAAAATTAAAAAGCAAAGAAAAAAATACAGGGCCTCCAAACATCCTAAGCAAACAAAACCATTGAGTACACTTCCAACTCCTACCATTGCTTAAAAAAAAATTTTTTTTTTGAGATAGTCTCACCATGGGCTGACCTTGAGCTCACTATGCAGCCCAGGATGGCCTCAACTGCAGGGCAATCCTCCTGCCTCAGCCTCCTAAGTGCTGGGATTACAGGGGTGTGCCACCATGTCTGATTATTTACTGCCATAAATTTTTACAATTAGAACATTTACCATCGCAGCTCATTTCTCGAACTTCTCTAGATGGTTCTAGTCCAGATCCCTTGTTCTTCCATATTAACTACAGGATCAGCATGTTAATTTTTATAAAGTGAGTAAGTAGACAAACCAGTTGGAAGGGACAACAATGTGATGGTACAAAGAGGTGCCACCCACATTACACAGACCAGGATAGCCCCGTACCCTGGCATGCCCGGGCTCCCGTACAGCCCCAGGCACCCAAAGTTTGAGGAATGCTGAGAAAGCAAGAGGCTCATTGTAAGACATGGGCAGAGGCCAGGGGTCCGTGGCAAGCACTAGCCTAGGGTGTGTGAGGGTCTGGTTTGATCCTCAGCATGGCAAAGGATGAAGAAATAATCCTTTGGGCTTTTTCTTGGATAATGGCCTTCATACAGCTACATTCCCATTACTCTGCTCTTTTTGTTGTTGTTGAGATAAGTCATAAACCACTCAGTCTGGGCCTGAATTTATAACTGTCCTGCCTCAGCCTCCAGAGAGCTGGGATTACAGGCTGCCATTCCAATCCTACCCCACCTCCATCTTTGGTTTGGCTACCAACTCTCCAGGGTTCTCTGTGTGCTGGGCAGCAAGCAGCTCTGGAATGGAACGCTAGGCAGGCAGGAGGAGGCACCTCTGTGTTGGAGGGGGAACCCCAATTGTATTTCCCTCCCCTGGACCCCAGTGAGGACAATTCCTCAGGCCAGCCAGAACTTCCTTTCTCTCTCTTGCGCTTGACAACCACAGTTGGCCACCCAGGATGCAAAGGGCATCAGGACGGGGTGGCTGGGTCCGCAGACAGGATGGGGAAAGTGCTGGGCCCAAAGCGCTGGGCCACAGCGGAGACCTGCAGGCAGGCTGCGCTGAGCCCCTGTGCTGGGGGCTCCTGTAAAACAACAGAGCTGAGGAAAAGGCTAAGTCTTTTCCGCGTTTGAAAACAGAATGCTGTGATGACAGAGAAGTGGGATGGGGGTTCACACTCAGGCCTGCAGCTGAAGTAGTCTCTGAATCTGAATCCCACCATGCGAATCCGGATTCGTCAGCACCATCCACATTTTCATGGTATGGGGAATTAAATCCAGGGCCTTCCTATGCCTTCTCAGCGACCTCTTCAGTTTAGTTTTTTTTTTTTTAATTTTATTTTATTTATTTATTTATTTATTTATTTGTTTGCTTGTTGTGTTTGTTTGTTTCTTTATTTATTCATTTTGTGGCTGACTCAGCCTGCCCTGGTGGTGGCGCTGGCGCAGCATGTGGTGCCGGGGATCGAACTGCAGTCCCCGCAGTTGCCTGAGCCCTCCTAAGCAGGCGCTTTAGACCACTGAACCATCTCGCCGGCCCCTTCAATTTAGTTTTAAATTGTTGTTTTGCTTTTGAAGTCTTGAGACAGGGACTTGTTATGTAGCTCAGGCTGGCCTTGAGCTCAGGATGAAGCCCAGGCTGGCCTAGAACTCACAGAGGATCCTCCTGCCTCACCCTCTCTGAGTGTGCACAGGTGTGCACTATCACAGCCAGCAAGATGCTTTCTTAACAGTAGGAAGTGCATGTCGCTTGAAAATGAGGCTAGGGCATGTGGCGTAGCTCAGTGGTAGAGCTCTTACCTAGTGTGAGCAGACTCTGTCTCAAAGAAAAATAAAACCTGGGGTGGGAATGGAACTCAGTGCCAAAGCCCTTGGTTCAATTCCCATTTTTAGAAAAAAACAAAAAAACATGTCTTAGCATGCTCCATTTGCTCAGCTGTTCTGTGTATGTGGTAATGGGGACTGAGGGCAGGTGCACCCTACCTCTGAGCTACATTCCCAGGCCTAACCTTCTTTTTAAAAAAATTTGAGCTGGACTTGGTGACCCTTACTAACCCAGTTTATAGGATCAACTAGTGAGCCTCCTGCCTCAGTCTCTTAAGTGCTGGGGATACAGCTGGTTAAATGTGAAAGATTATAAAATCCGACATCCCAGGAGGTGCCGCATGCTTGGGTCAGCTTACACCATGCGGGATGGCTGCAGACTCTGGCTGCCTACAAGAGAGGAACAGGAGGGTCCCAGCTGTTAGCAGGGCTGAGGTGGAAGATTAGGGCCAGGCCAGCTGGCTGGGCGGGTGGGTGTGGCCTTGGAGATCCAAGACCCAGGTCTTCACCTGGGACCGATGGGAAAACGTGATGGGCTCTGGCAGGTTTCCTACAGGCCAGCCTGGGTCTGACAGCCTGGGAGGGATGCGGGAAAGCAAAAACGGCAGCTGCTAACCCCGTGCCTCTGTGCTCTCTTTCCCTTGGTCATGCTCCCTCCGCAGAGCAGACTTCTTTTCCTATCTTTAATAAATGTAAAACCTCACTGCCCTGCGCACGTTTCCTGTTCAAGTCTTTAAGAACCTGGAGTGAATCTCTAGTGGGAGCTCCCAGAGCCAAGACCCCGTGACACTGGGGGACATCGGTGAGACTTGGTGAGCAGCCGGCCAAGGGTGGCTCCCAAGACCCTGCCTCCTCATGCCTGTTGTCCTTGGGCCCTTTCTCTAACTACGGCAGTCACCAGGTGCCTCCACCACCCCCAAAGAGGGCTCTTCTGATGGTCCTTCTCAGCCCATCTCTGGTTATTTCTCCGATACTGGTGGATTGCATCTCAAATGCCACTGCTCAGTGAGCCCTGTCTTGTCCTCTAGGGGAGTTTATATCCCACTGTGATACAATGCAAGGGCTCTAAATCTTTAGGACACATGCTGGGGGTCATAATGCCTACCTGTAATCCCAACGCTTGGGAGGCTGAGGCAGGAAGATCGACAGCCTAAACTACAGAGCCCTTGTCTCAAAAAAAAACCTTTAGAACACTTATCACTGCCTGAAATGATGTATTCATTCCCCCCACCCCTAGTAAAGACAAGAACCATGTTTGTATTTACTCACAATTGTGTTTTCAGTATCTAACAGTCTGCCTGGTGCAAATAAGGGTACCAGTAAATATTTGTTAAATAAGCAGCTACATGGATCCACCAGGCCTCGGTTTCTTTTTATTCTCTTCATTACTGGGGATTGAACCCAGGGCTTTGCAATGCACTACATCTTTGTTATTTTTTAAAATTTTAGCTGGGTGTGGTGGCACATACCCGTAATCCCAGCACTTGGGAGGCTGAGGTAAGAGGATCAGTGTGAGTTCGAGACCAGCCTGGGTTACAAAAGTGAGCTCAAGACCAGCCTAAACTGCATAGCAAGACCCTGTCTCAAAAAGACAATCAATCAATCAATAAATAAATACAAAATTTTGCTTTTATTAGTCCACGTTTGCAGTACCTAATGTTTACATCCATCGTGTGGAGTTGGAACATGAATGCAATGCACCTTAATTCTTTTTAAAAAGCTCTTCCCCTTTCCTCTCTCTTTTGATCCCTTTTGAGATGGGAATTCAAAACCTACTTCTGCGCAGCCCGGGCTTCACCTGGCAATCTTCCTGCCTTGGCCTCCTGTGCTGGGATCACAGCTGTGCATCACCACACCCAGCGAGGTCTGGTCTTTATTTATTTTTACTTTTATTTTAAATTTTTTTGTTGGTACAGGGTCTCACTATGCAGTTCAGACTCATAGTGATCCTCCTGCCTTGGCCTTCCCAGTGCCGGGATTACAGGCATGAGCCATCATGCCCGGCTTCAGGGCCAATAATGGCATGGCACATTAGGTGGTACTGGTTATCAAACTTATTTATTTATTTATTTAAAGGTACGGGGGATCAAACTCAGGACCTTAGGGCCAGAGGTATAGCTCAGTGGACTAAGAGCTTGCTTAGGTAAGTGCAGGAGTCAGAGTTTGATCCCTGACACTACATGCTGCACTGGCCCAGCCCCTGGGTGCACTGAGCTAGTGATAGAGCCCAGGCGTGGTGGCACACACCTGTAATCCCAGCTTGAGGGAGGCAGCAAACAGAGGATCACTACAAGTCTCAGCTGCGTAGTGAGATCCTGCACAAAAACAAAACAAGAAAAACTCAGGACCTTGCACATGGCAGTCAGGCACTTAAGTTACTGAGCTGTCTCCCCAGCCCAGGGGATCAAATTTTAGACCACTGAGCTTTCTCCCCAGCCCCCTGGTCTTTTGTTAAGAGATTTAGTCACTGGGCTGGTGAGATGGCTTAGTGGTCTAAAGCGCGTGCGTCGGGAAGTTTAGGCCACTGCAGGGACCGCGGCTCCATCCTAGGCACCACATGCTGCGCCGCCCCCCCACCCCCCAGGGAAGGCTGAGCAGGCCATAATACAAACAAATAAATGTGGTTTAAGAAAATAAAATAAACTTAAAAAAAAAGAGAGATTTGGTCACTCAAAAGTCTATAATAGTGTTTTATTTTGTTTTGTTTTTTATATTTTTTGAGACAGTCTCCTTTAGTAGTCCAGGCTGGCCTTGAACTTGTGGCAATCCTCCTCTGTCAGCCTCCTGACTGCCACTATGCCCAGCCTAGCACCCTGTAATGACATGCTGGGTCCGGTGGCACAAACCTGTAATGCTAACACTGGGAAGGGAAGACTGAAGCAGGATCACGTTGAGTTCAAGGCCAACCTGGGCTATCGAGAGAAACCCTGTCTCAAACCACACCCTCAAAGAAAGAAATCTGTAAGGACAGCAGTGACATGCAAAGGAAGCGGATATGGCCCAATCATAAAAACGATTCTCAGTCTCCCGATGGCAGTCTGTGCCAAGTGTGCTCTCCTCACAGCTCTACACCGCAAGCAGATGCAGAGCAGGGGGACAATCGTTTCCTGGTCTTTGGGTTAAAATTTGCCAGGCCAACAGAATTGCCCTTTATCACACAGAGAGTGAGAGAGTACGTACACAGATAACGGAGGAAGCACAGAGGCTTAGGGAATAAGAAACACGACAGGATACTTCTTTGCTTTTTTAATTGGGTGTGTGGGGTGGTCTGGACCTAGGGCCTTGACCTGAGCTGCATCTGCGTTCATTCACTCATTCATTCATTCAAGGCTTTGCTAAATCACTCCAGCTGGACTGAACAGAGCCTCTGGCCTGAGCCGCTTGGTACGCTGCACCTGCAGGTATGCCGGGCAACGTGGCTTCCTTTCTTACTTCTCCCTGCAGAACTCCCACTTTGACGGAGAAGATAAAGCTTGCTCTGTGTGTCTCAGTCTCTGCATTTTGGAAAAGGTAGAAACATAGTTCAGAGCAAGGGAGGGGCTGGGAGGAGGCCCACCAGAAGCCAGGAGGAAGCAGGAGCTGGTGTCTGTTCTTAGGGATGGGCCTGGCTTTGTAAGCCCCAGGGTCGGGCCTCTGGGTCCCATCTCGGGCATTTCCGTGCCTTTAGGCAGACAGTAAAGTCTCACTTAACACCTTGCTGGAGTCTTGAATCAAGATAAAGCTAGCTATTGTCTGGAGACTCTTTTGGAATCACCACCTTCCTTGTCCTAGGGATGTTTTTTTTCCCTGACTCCCGTGTGACAAAGTGTTTCTTGGATCCTACAATCCTGCCCCTCCCCACACCCAACCCCTTATCCCATCCCTGGGCTATATGGGCCCTTCTGGGACTGGTGCTCCTTCACCTCCAGGTGCATACCCTGCCTGGGCGGCAGGCTTACTCCGGGAACGAGGTGTGGGCAGTGCTGGCCTCTTGCTCTAGCAGCTCAGAATGAGGCCACATTCAGCTCCGTGTAGCAGGTTCCTCTGCTCTCAGACACTGTGCAGGATCCTAAGCTTGTGCATGGATCTGGGTGCAGGGAACGGGTAACGGAGGGTGGTAGACCCTAACGCCCAGTCAAGAGAGAAGCCCTTGAGACAAGAGGGGCTAAGCCTGGGGCAGGGACCTCAGGACAGCATGACAGCAGGACAGCTGCTGCAGTGAGCTCCGCAGGTGCACCTTGATGTCCCCAGACAAGGAAGAGGTCAGCGACCTCCGCTGGCTTTGTTGGCTCTCAGCAGCCCCACCCCCAACACCCATGGTGATCTCAGTTCAGGCCTGGGCGCCTGGGCCAGCAGCGTTGGCTCCTCTGCAAACATCTTCAGGTGGGAACTGGGGTCTTGGTAGGGGCGACTGTGACCTCAGAATCATCCACCCCTCCCTGCTGATATTTAGAGATTTCTTTGTTTTTGCTATTTTGTGCAGGGTCTCACTAAGCAGCTCAAACTTATAGTGATCCTCCTGTTTTCACCCTCCCCAGCGCTGAGATTACTGGCGCACGTGCATGTGCACAGGTGCTCAGACCAGACTCGGTAGGTGGTGCCTGCGCTGCACGTGGTGCTGGGATTGAACCCCAGCCCCTGCACTTGCCTAAGCAGGCAGTTCACTGAGCTATCTCACCGGCCCTTTTGTTTTTTGAGACAAATTCTCCTTAAGTAGTCCAAGCTGGCCTTGACTCACTATGTAGCCCAGGCTGATCTTAAACTTGTGGTGATGCCCATCCCAGTCTCCCAAAAGTAGGGATTACAGGTGTGCACTACCACATCTGGCTTTTGTGTATGTGTGGGGATAGGGGTTGTTTGTTTTGTTTTCTTGTGGAACTGGGAATTGAACTCAGTCTTTACTATGAGTGACACTCCCAGCCCTTTAAAAAAAATTTTTTTGGGGGGTACCAGAGATCAAACTCAGCACTTTACACTTGCCAAACAGGTGCTTAAGCCACTCAGCTATCTCCCCAACCCCTTTTAAAATTTTGACAATGGGATTTGTTAAATCACTAAGTTGCCCAGGCAGGGCTTGAACATGCAATCTTCCCCTCTCAGACATTTTTTTTTTTGTGGGACCAGGGTTCAAACTCACAACCTTGCACTTGCGAGGCAGGTACTTGTGCCATGGAGCTATCTCCCCAGCCCCCCATTTCAGACTTTTAGAGTACTGAGATTGCAGGTGTGCACCACCATGCCTGGATTTGGATTTGTTTGCTTCGAAGAAGCCACTCCTTCACAGGGATTCTCCTCCCTTCAGATTACTTTCATAGGCAGGAGACTAAGCCTCCAAGGTTATGGAAGATGTGCAAAGCCACAACAGTGCCAATGGCAGAGCTGACTATTAAACACATGCTTCCCCAGAAGGCCTATAATAACTGTGACAATAAAGGTTCAGACCATAATCAGTGTGAATCAGTGACACACAGAGTGACCACCGATGGCGACTTATTTAGTTATTCTGACTGCCGCAGACCTCTCCACTTTGGAGGTCAGTTTTGCATCAGGAATAGAAAATTTGGTGCTCAGGCCGGGCATATAACTCAGTGATACAGCGCCTGCTGTCAAGCGTGAGGTCCTGATTTGATTCCTGGTACAAAAAGAAAAGAAAATTTGGTGTTCATCCACACCTCCTCTGAGGACACCCATACAGGAGAACTTCTGGTGGCCTCACTACTGAAGGCTTTCTTAGCCTTTACTTGGTCCGTCTTTTAAATATTAAGATACTTGTAAAAATGAGATATAATTTACATACTAAAATACTTATCATTTTAAGGTATACATTTCAGTTTTTGTTTCTCAGTACTGGGAGTAAAACCCAGAGCTTGTGCATGCTAGGCAATTGGCTCAGCTCTGGCAGCCCAGAGATAGATCCCTGCCCCCAGTTCTTTTTTAAGTTGCCCAGGTTGACTTCAAATTTGTGATTCTTCATTCTCAGCCTCCCAGGTGCTGGAATTGCGGACGTGCACATGTTTTTCTTTCATTTTTTGTTTTTGAGCAAGGTCTTGCTAGGTAGTTTCAGCTGGCCTCAAACACACCAGGGCCTTAACTCAGTCTCTATTGAATGTTGGGATTATAGGAGTGCCCCGCTGGGCTTTTGATTTACTTTGGAACTCTTCTAAGAACAACAGAACTAGACATATGCTACTGCAAACCCTATAAGGCTGTATCCGGGTCAGTAAAGTGGTGCAGCTACTGGGCAGACTTCAAAAGGGAGCTGCATTCCTGGAGCACAGACGTGACAGACAGAGCAGGCTAATCAGCCCACATCTGTACTGCCAGCTGCTCAGAAGGCAGAAGGAGCCTACATTTGAGGCCAGCCTGAACAAGTTAGTCTCAAAATAATATGACATATAGGTGTCACTGTATCAGTGTTCAGCTGCCAGCAGTAATATCGCTATTCTGTTGGTTCAGGAAAGTAAGTTTCACAATGAGAATTTTAAAGAACTCCAGGTACACATCTGGGCAGGAAGGCTGAGGCAGGAAGATCATAAATTTGAGCCCAGCCACTTTGAAACTAAGCAAGACCCCAGCTCAAAAGCAAGCAAGCAAGCAAGCAAATAAAACAATGGCTGGGGATATAGTTCAGTAAGGACCCTGGATTTGATCCCAGGATTTAAAAAAAAAAATTTAAGTACAGAAAAAGTTTTATACAGAATATGGGATTTTTTTCTTTTGTTCACCAAGGAAAAGAAAAAGAAAATGGAATCATTCTAAGGTACAAAGATTAGCATAAAATGAAATTTCAATGTAGTTTGTTAAGCACTAGAATGGCTGCTGTGGGGGAAATAAAGCATTTTTAAAAGTTTCAAATTTGAAACAACGTTTTGTTTATTTATTTTTTGGAGCTTTTGAGACATTGTCTCACTAAGTAGATTAGGCTGGCTTTGAACTATGTAGTCCAAATTGTTTTTTAACTGGTATTGATTCTCCTGCCTCAGCCTCCTTCTCAAGTGCTGGGATTATATACATGCCATCTCCATGCCTGGGTGAAATAATTCTACAGTGACACAAGTTATAAAGCATTGCACAAAAGAGTCTCCTATGTGGTAACACACCTGCAATCCCAGTTATTTGGGAGACTGAGGCAGGAGGATTGGAGTTCAAGGTCAACTTGGGCAATTTAGAGACAGACAGAGAGACAGACAGAGAGACAGACAGACGGACAAGAGAGACAGAGACATAGAGGAAAGACAGGCTGGGGATGCAGCTCTGTGGTAGAGTACTTGCCTAGCATGCGTGAAACCTCCAATAGTGTGTGTGTGGGTCCTTCCCCTACCCAAATTCTCTAGCGAGAACAATTTTACTATAGTTGCTTTATCATTCTGTGTGTTTGTGTGTGCATTGAACCCAGGACCTGGCACCTGCTAGGCAAGGGGCATTCAACCACTGAGCTATACATATCCCCAGTCTTCTAAGTATATAATTCTGTCTGAACCTTTTGAGAGCAATTCACACACATGATTTTTCTTCATCCCTAAACATCTGTTAGCTACTTCTTTAAAATAAGGGCTTTCTCCTGCCTAACGCTGGTAATAAAACAACACAGAAATTAACAAATATAACACAATTGTCTAACCTGCAGATCTTTCTCAAATTTTGCCTAATGTTCCACTAATTAAACAATAAATAAATAAATAAAAGCATCAAACAAACAAGAAACAACCTTTTTTAATTCAGATCCTAGTTCATTTCTCTTAGACTCTAATCCAAAGCAGGTCTCTAGCTCCCTTTTCAGGCTCTAACACTTCCAAACTACACTACAAGGCAGTTACTTTGTATCCGGTTTCTGAATTGGGTCCCGCCTACTTTAAAAAAAATCTTCTGTTTCGGGAGGTTTAGGAGTGATGTTAAGGGCTGACCGGAGTGGGCTCCCTCTTTAGGCCTCTTCTCCTTCCAGATTATTTTTCCGTAGACTTTTTAAGTCAAGGCTGGTGACAGGCTGGAAGACATTTCCCATCCAGAACCTATTCCCTTGTATCACACATATTTTCCGCCCTTGACATTCTCGCCTTTTACGAGTTTAATTTAATAAAAGTTTATGGGGAATTAGTACCTACTCTTTCTAAACATCTGAGCCTTTAACTACCTGTAACCTCTGCAGTGGAGGCTCTCGCCTCTGCAGTAGGGATGAACTCTGCCCTCAGCTGGGAAGACAAAGAGAGACACAGAGGGATGGGTGTTCTTAACAGTTGAGTGTATAGTGTGCGAGGCTGTATTCCAAGTCCCAAGAATATAGTATTCCAGAACAAAGCAAAAATAGTCGGGTCTTGTTGGACAAATTGCTCCCCACACTTCCCCCTCCATGGGAGAACAGTGGGAACCCAAGGATCGGACGACCTAAAGCAGGAGGAAGGCAGCGCTTGGCAAGCGGGTCAGCTAGGAGGAAGCGCTCTGGTTCTACTCGGCTGATGTCCCGCGGACCCCAGCTACTAAACAGGTTTACTAAGTCCGAGCGCGCAGTAGAGACGAGGGATCTCAATTCCCAACTTCTTCAAGGACTCTGCTTCCGCGGCTCTAGTGTTCTAATCACTTTCTCCGTAGCGGCGATGCGCCGCGACCGGCTTCCCGCAGCCAGCCGCGCGCCAGGCTCCCCGCGGCGGGGGAGGGGGGCACCTCCGGGGAACCGGCTCTGCCGGGCAGCCTCGCCCACTGCAATGCAATCTAGGTGGTTAGTCCAGGTCCCTCCCGACCTCGCTCCGCGCCCAATCCCTGCCCCCGCGACGCCCCAGAGCTAGGGCGGGTGGCACCGAGAAACCTGTGCCAGGGCGGGGCCCAGCGGTGACTCCACACCCTTGCAGCCCAGGGGAGCGGGACCTGCGACCCTGCGGCCCGGGCCGCCTCCGGGGGCGGTGCCGAGTGCCCTCGCGGGTCGCCAGCGTGGGACCCGGCCTCGCCCGCTCCCGGGGGACGCGCGCGCCCTTCCGTGGC
This sequence comes from Capromys pilorides, assembly GCA_004027915.1. NCBI lineage: Eukaryota > Metazoa > Chordata > Mammalia > Rodentia > Capromyidae > Capromys > Capromys pilorides. The sequence goes on along the minus strand of PVKN010016594.1, from coordinate 5,207 downwards.
CCGCCTCGCGGGCACCTCTGGGCCCGGCAGGGAGCGCGCACGGCCTTGGCTCGTTCCCCCCGGGCGCCTCGCCCCTCCCGGGGAAGCCAGGTCTCCAGCTGCCCCGGCTCTGTGGCCCTGCACCGCGACGGGTTCTCCCTGGCCCGGTTCCCACAGGGAGAGGTGTGTGGTTTACCTGATTGCACAGCACGAACGCGCAGGGATTGGCCCTAGGCTGAAAGGGACCGATTTCAGGCGGAACCTCGTCCCAAGAACCGACCGCATGGGATTAAAAAGCCCCAACAAATTCCATTTCTACATTTCTAAAACTTAGGGACCGGGGAGATAGCTCCATGGCACAAGTGCCTGCCTGGCAAGTGCAAGAGTTCGAACCCCAGTTCCGCCAAAAACAAAAACATAGAATTTCTAAAACGTCAGTATAATGCACCGCACTGCCACCCGCCTTGGGGACTGCGGGCGCACGAGCCTCTGGGCAGCTCACGTTGAGTTGGGAGGGGGGTTGTTTGCAATACTGGCGAAGTCGACACACTAAAAAGTTAAAAGGCAGGGAGGTGCACGCCTGCCAGCCCAGCGCCGGGGAGGCTCAGGCAGGAGGATCGCCCCAAGTGCGAGGTCAACCTAAACTACGTTGTGAAACCCTGTCTCAAACTAAACAAAGTCAAAAGCCACAGTAGAGAGCACACGGGTTCCAAACGGAGAATTCAGAAAAAGTTCGCTTGGCCTGATCGTGGAAAACCTTTATTAGGCACCGGAGCAGATGCAGTGTATTGGAAGCTCAAAGCAAATCAAGGGAAGGGGAGCCCCAGCCCTGGAGGGTTTTCCGGTCTTGAACTAGCACCCCGCGCAAACAGGGTGTAGCAAGGAAAAGTTAGGAACGAAGTCCCTCGGGTGCCTCGCGCGCGGAGCGTCGCCCCGTCTAGGGGTGACTCGGTGGCCTCGTGAGGCCGCTCCCCGAAAGGTGGGCCTGGCCAAAGGAGGGACCGCGGCGGGGCTCCTGCCCTTTGAGTGGAAAGGGGTGTGCGCCCAGGATCGGCTTTTCCGGGGCTCGCCCACTGCCCCCGCCACCTCCCGGCTGCCCGCGGGCCGGTCCCTCTCCCGGCTCGCCCGCCCGGGCGCCGCACCCTGGCAGCCCCACGCCCGGGGCCTCACCTCTGGCCTCCTCTCACCGGACCCTCGGGACCTTCGGGATCGCCCCAAACCGCCAACTTCTCCTCGAGCCCCCCAAGCCTCAGGGCCGGCGGCGGACGGACCCAGCCCGCGGCTCCGCCCCCGGACCCCTCACCCTCTCCGCTGCCCGCCTCCTCTGCCCTCGGGGTGGCCGCTGCCTCGTCCCCGCCCCTCGGGCCTCCCCCGTCCCTCGGCCCCAGCCTCCCCATTCATCGCGCCATTGTCCCCCGCCTCTCTTCTCCTCCCCCGCCGCTGCCACGTCGTGGTTTGAAGGAGCCAATGGGCGGCGCCGCCAGGTGTCTCCTACCTGCGCCGCGGGGGGAGGGGCCGCCGGCCGGGCCGGGGCGGGCGCGCGGCGCCGCCTCCCCAAACACAGCCATTGCGCGCGCCGCCGGGGTGCAGCCCTGCTCCGGCTCCGCGGACGGACGCACGGGAGAGGGAATACAAAAAGGGCGGCCCCGCGCCTCCTTCCGCCCCTTCCTGCCCCGGTGCGCGGCGCGGCCAGGTGCGGGCTCCGGGCGCGACCACCTTTCGCCCGGCGGCCGCGAGCGGGGGTGGGCGCGCTTTCTTCGGCTCCGAGACGAGGTTCTGCCGCGCGCGGGGCTCCCCGACCCCACTCCCACCCGCGCGCCGCCCGGCCCGGCTCCCCTCGCCGCCTCTCGCCATGACGGCGTCTCCGGATTACTTGGTGGTGCTTTTTGGGATCACCGCGGGGGCCACCGGATCCAAGCTGGGCTCGGATGAGAAGGAGCTGATCCTGCTGCTGTGGAAGGTGGTGGACCTGGCCAACAAGAAGGTAGCCTCTCGCGGGGCGGCCCCGCGGCGAGGAGTGGGGCGATAAGTTTGTGGGAGATGGCGGGGGGGGGGGTGCCCTCGTCTCTGCCCACTCGCGAGTCTAGACCCGAGGCCCAGAGAATACGGAGGGAAAGCGAACTCGCTGGCCGAGCGCCTAGCAACCTTTTCAGCCTTCGGAACCTGGTCCGGCGCTGTCGAACCGGGTTGCCCGCAGGGCCGAGCCCCGGCGGCCCTCTCGGGCTCTGGGGTCCACTCCCGGGCCTGGGCGACCGGATCCGGTGGGGGCGGGGCGGGGGCGGGGGCGCGGGCGGCCGGGGCGCGGAGGGGGAGCCTGACCCCGCGTCTCTTCGCTCGGAGGTGGGACAGTTGCACGAAGCACTCGTTAGGCCGGATCAGTTGGAGCTCACCGAGGACTGCAAAGAAGAAACGAAAATAGACGCCGACAGCCTGTCCTCCGCTCCGCAGCTGGACCAAGCCCTGCGACAGGTGACAGCCTAGCCCGCGCTGCCCACTCCCACCCGGGCCCCCAGCCCTGCCCCGCTCCGCCCTGCCGCACCCCGCGGGCGGCCGTCGCGGGCCCTCTGGACGCTGCCCGGGATCGCGCGTGGGTGGGGCCGGACTGGTGCCCCGGGAGGCCGTGGAGGAGGGGTGGCTGCGGTCGCCTGGGGATCTGGGACCCAAATTGGCGAGTCTTCGGGTCACTTCCTGAGTCTCTCCTGGGGCCGGAGACCGAGTTGGAACCCTAGCGCCCGGAGGTCCAGGTTCGGACTCCGGGCGCGCGGGTCCCGGGCACGGTTCGGGGTTGTGGCCCTGCCAGGGCAGGGGGCGCTGTGGCGCGCGCGGTGGTGGAGGCGCCCACGGGTTTTCGTCGCCGCCTAAAAGTGCCCGCCTGGTTTCAGCCTCTGGATTCCCGGAGCTAGGCCATGTTCCAGCTCCGCTCCTGAGGCGGCGTTTGGCCCAATCCCGGGAAAGGTTTGCAGGTCCGAACCTGTGAGCTGCTCAGCTGGGCCACCGTGGAGCCGGTGAAACCCTCCTCTGGGGTGGAGGTGACCTAAAACTCGGCGGCCCGAGTGCTGGCGGCTGCTGCGCGGGGCCGGGCGGGGCGCCCGCACCTGTGCAGCGTGACTGCCCTAAGCCCGGCCCTGGCACGCGAGACCCGGTCGTAGGAGAAAGTCACCGTTTCTGGGTGAATTCGGGAAGTATCACCTGGTTTCCCAGAGCTTTGTGTGTCCACTATTCATCTTTATCTCTTAAATCGGAAACGGGTTATGTTTTTTAAACCCGCCGCGTACAAATAAAAAGTCACACCCAGAAATGATGTAATCTAAAGGCAATCTGTTGTTGAAATGAGATAATCGGATTTGGGTGAATCTCGCGTAAAAATAGAGGGAGTGGGCAAAGGAGAGAGGCATTGACCTGCGAATTCGTTTGAAAGCGTCCTTGGTTTGTGGACAGTTCAACGTCTTCCGGGTCCTCGGCGCGGTTGGCTCCGATATCACCCCAGGGGCCGGCACCCCTGGGGCCGACTCCAGAGTTTACAAACCCGACATCCCTGCGTCCCCCTGTGTGTTCTTACAGTTTAACCAGTCCGTGAGCAATGAGCTGAATATTGGGGTGGGGACTTCCTTCTGCCTCTGTACAGACGGGCAGCTGCACATCAGGCAGATCCTGCATCCTGAGGCTTCCAAGAAGGTAAGCATGTGGGACATTGTTGGGAAAGTGTTTGGTGACCGCGGGGGGCTTTGAAGAAATATTGTATCAGAATGAATCTCCCTCAGAAAAGCCGTGGCAGGAAGCTACTGTTTAAGCGGGTACAAGGTTTCATTTTGAGATTTTCAAAGCTCTGGAAAAGGATGGTGGTCATGTTATGCGGGTAAATTTAATATTTTGTATATTTTCTCGCAATTGAAAACGCGTGACAGTTGTATGGAGATATCTGGCCTGTAGTGAGGGTGCTGAACGAAGGTTATCTATAAAAGCAATCTCTTGTTAAATTTTAAGATTCTTGACATTCTCTTCCAAAGCTAGCATGGGAGACTCAATTTTTGATACTTAAAAATAAATCCAGGGGCCAGGGATATATAGCTCAGTGGCACAGTGCCTGCCTGGCAAGTGCGTCCAGAGTTATATTCCCTGTCCTCCCCCCCAAACTAAATACAAGTAGGAAAGAAAGAAGGATTTTAATATATTGTAATATATAACTTGTGGGAATGCTTTATCCTAAGATGGTAACACCCGGCCACAGTGGTATAGTGTTCCTTGTAGTCTTAGCACTCTGAGGTTGAGGCAGGAGGGTTGGCAAGTTTGAGCCCTGGTACTGAAGCTAGTGTGTGTGCACAGGCCCAGAGGGGCAGGGGGCATCAGCATAAGGGAGTTTCTTTTATGGGATAAGGTCCTACAAAATTGCCTAGGATGGCCTAGAACTTGTGAGGTTTCTGCCTCAACCTCCCCAGTAGCTGGACAATAGGCATTTGCCATGGCCTTTTGCTAACCTGAGTACTGAAGGAGAAAACACACTCTTATGTGGATAGCCTGTGTCTTCTTTCCCTGGGAGAGTACTTACGAGCGATGGGACAATGAGGCGCACAGGCAGCTGCCTGCCTTGCTAGTCACTGCTGATGTACTTCCTCTCAATGACTTAAATTGGTTGGAGCTGTGCCCTTTTATTGTGGTAGGCAGGCTTTGCAAGAGCTTCAAGAGACATTATTTTTGGATAGAAGAAGTAGTGTAGATTGGCAATTGATGACACTGGCACGGGCAGCCAGTGCCACGCTCTTGTTCATTCTCTCCAACTAGGGAAAGCTGTGAAATTGGTTAACTTTCACTTGGGAGGCTGAGGCAGAAGTATCAGTGCAAGTTCGAGACCAGCCTGAGCTACAAAAGTGAGCTCAAGGCCAGCCTGAACAGGATATTGATACCCTGTCTCAAAAAGACTAAATAAATAAATAAATAAATGTCTGTCTGCCAGGCAAAACAAGTTCCACTCCTTTGAGAGGAATCTTAGTAATTATTCGTTTTAATTAAATGCTAGACCAGTTGCCATATCCTTGATCCATAAATAGAAACACTTGAGCGTTCTTTTCTCTTCAAATTTATTTGGGGAGGGACAAGACCCGGTGCTTCCCTTATTGGGCTGGAGGGAAACAGCTGTCTTGCATTATATTAGGTGCACTGCTGTGCACATGGGGGAAATCTACCAAGGAAGAGTTTCCTCAGCCGCTTCTCTTAGGATTAAATACAAGCAA
>PVKN010016593.1:0-17812 GCA_004027915.1 Capromys pilorides | reverse complement strand
CTTCCCTTCCTGCAACCCCTCTTCTTTTCTTACTTACAAAGCTGTTTCCATCTTATACTTTCTATCATTCTTTTACTTTTTCCTTCCTTCCTTTTTCTCTCTCTCCCCTCCCTAGTTCTTTTTTCATTTTCAATAATTTCTTCCTATTTTGCCATATCTATTGTACATTTCAGTCCTTATTTACTTTTTCAGTTCCTCATACCGTGAAGACAAGGCAAAGTTTACACATGCGTCTGATTTATTTCACTTAAGAGTGTGGTCTTAAAGGGCTGTGGAGTTAGCTCTGTGGCATTATTGTCTACCTGGCAAGTACAAGGTCCTGAGTTCAATCCTTGGTACTGGGAGAAAAAGAGTATGACATTAATGTACACACATTTACCTAGAAATGTCTTAAGTTTATCTTTCTTTATGGCTGAGTAGTACTCCATCATATAGAAAAAAACCCCACATCTTTTTTATCCATTCTTTGATTGATGGGCATTTGAGTTGTTTCCATAATTTAGCTGTTATTAACTGCTGCTATAAACATGGGTGCACATACATACATCTTGGAGTATGACAATTTTAAATTCTTCTGAGAAGATATCCACAAGGGTAACAACTGGATCTATTTCCTCTTTATCAGTACTTGAACGTGTCATTTTTCCCTTAAACCTCCAGTATAATGTTAAGTAGATATGATAACAATGAACATTCTTGTTCCTTTCCATAACATTATTTTCCCTAATATTATTTCCCTGGTTAGTACCATTATCTAAAAATAGAGTCCCACAATAGTAGAGCTGGACAATACCTAGATCATTTGTGAGGACAGCAAGAGGTAAACTGAATTGTTTCATGTCACACAATGAGAGTGAAAATAGGAATGAAGACATAGATATTCTGACAATGAACTTAGAGCCTTTTGCCATATCGCAAAGTCTTTCCAAAGAAGGAAGACAACTCAAAGTTTTTTATTTCCTGAAGTTAACAGTATTTAAAGTTTAAAGGTGCTTGAATCAAGTAACATACTGACTGCACGATTAACGAGACTACCACAGCCAGCTCAAAACCAGGGATTCCTCTCTGATGGTGGGAGATGGGTAGCCATGCTTGTCCCACCAAGACGTCCAGGTGTACTGTGCCTCCAGGGAGCACCCTGTGTAGGTGCTGGGTCTGCTGCTCAATCTGAGAAGCTATAGGAATTTCCAAGCTTTCTACACAATCCTATGTCAACTTATCCTGCACTATAGGGACAGTTATTGGACAATTAGGATGGGGGAAAGGAGAAAAGAAGGAAAGGGATGCACAAGCTAGTTAATCGTACTACTAATTTCTATTAGTTCATTGAAATGAATAGTATGTATGTAGTTTGATCAGTTTTACATGCCTATGTCTGATAATCTGAACAACTACTTTGAAGATAATAATGTGCACTATAATAACCATTATTAATCTCATGTCATCTTGTCTTGAGATTCTGTATCATTTTCATTGTCTTTTATTTTTAAAATTAAAAAATAAGTTGTTAGTGAACAAAAGTACTTCTAGATCCCTCCTGTGAGATCAAAGGAGATTTCTTTCTTTTGCATTTTCCCTTTGGAGCTACGCTTCTAGATAGAGAACATGACCAAGGGCACTTTAGTCTGTCCTTCTGCCCCTGCCAGCACCTTCAATTCCTCTGTCTCTTAGCTCTGTCACTGACCCCTGCCTGGTGAACTTCAATCCAGTCTTACCATATAACTTTATAACTCCTTGGAGCTAGGTAATTGAGCCTGCTGGAACCTAGTAGACATAACAGAGAGTGATCAATAGGTCTTGTCCTCCTTCTCCTCCTCCTCCTCCTCCTCCTCCTCCTCCTCTTCTTTCTCCGCCTCCTCCTCCCATTCTTCTTCCTCTTCCTCCTTCCCTTCTTCATCTCTTCCTCTTCCTCCTCCTTCTCCCTTCTTCCCTCCTCCTCCTCCTCTTTCTTCTTCTTTTGTACAAGGAATTGAACTCATGGCCTTGGCTGTACCAGGCAGATGCTGTGGCTGTGGCACTAAACTATATTCCCAACCTAATAAATAGGTTTTCAAGATGTCACTTTGACACACTATAGAGCTAACATACAGACCTTAATGGTTTATCACCTATTTGAGAGGACAAAATTAGGACATACAAATTCCATACTGCTAAGTAAACATGTTTATATCTGTTACGAAATAATCCACCTACAATAAATCGAGCCATCAAGTTACCAAGGCCAAGAATATTTAATTCTGGTGCCATAGTCCAGGCTTCTACTTTGTAATTGCTCCTTCTTTATCACAAATTGTGCTCCCTCTGTAGTCTCAGCTCCACCTGCTTATTCATTCTATTCCCTTCCCCACCTGATCATTGAGGAGAAGCTTTGCTTTGGGTACTCTGACTCTTGCCATGCATTTTCCTCTAGGATACAGTGGCTAGCAATGATATAAATGCTTCAGTCACATTGTAGGTTAAATGGGCTTTTTGAAGTGACTGGTTCTTTGGAAAAGCTACTCTGAATACAAAATGACCTGCTTTCAAATGAAATTTCAGAACAGAGACCCCGCTTTTAGCTCCAGATACTCAAGCCTAGGCACTCTAGAAGCCTGTCCTGTTGCTCCATGTTATTTTCCTTCATAATACACATTGTAGAAGAGAATGTATGGAAGGACACAGTGAGCAATAAAGCACGATGGGCCACGGGTTCTTTGCTTTCATGAAGTAAATCATTTTTCTCCTTCTCATGGTCTTCTGTGCAAAACATTTCTAGAAAACTAAGAATAGACAGGACATATTTGTGTACAACTACAACACTCAAGTCTAAATCCAGCCATGGTATCATGGTTTGTACTCTTGGCTTAACCCAGAAGAGATAACTTTCTGAATACATATATTTATAATACAGAGACTGCTCAATAATAAAAGTGGAGCCAGGTTTAAGGAGGACAGATCCCAGGTGAATTTTATGCCAGTACTATTCAGTATCTGGTCTGCTGACAGGGAGCCCTGAGAGGTGACTGGAAGTGTAGACTCTTGGGCCCACCCAAAATGAGACTGTCTGGAATGAAGTCTTTAACAAGATGTCCAAGTGAGTTTCGCATGCACTGGAAACAATAGGAGCTAGGCTTGTTTAACCAGTCTTGGTGGTGGTCTGTTGGGACTCATGAAGGTTGCTGAGGCCCCAGAGATGCCTGCATGGCTGTGATGTGGCAGAGCATTGGCTGAGGTTGGGGCTGGGCACGAGCAGGAACTCGGTGACTGAGCAATGACTGATCTGCCTTCTGCTTCTCTTTCACCCTATCTTACTTGCTATGGGCTATGTTGTGTCTTCTCAAACTCTGCATATTTAGGTCCAACCTCAAGTTTCTCAGAGTAGGGCCATGTTTGGAGAGAGGTCCTTTAAGGAGCTAAGTTCAAATGAGATCATTAATATGGACCCTAGTCCAATATGAACAGGGACTTTTTAAAAAGAGATTAGTGCATAGACACACAGAGGAAAAGACCTTGTGAAGACAGACAGCCATCTACAGCCCAAGGGGGAGATCTTAAGACAAATCAGTGCTGCCAGGGCCCTACTCTTGGACTTCCAGCTCCCGGAACTGTCAGGAAATAAGCTCCCAGGCCATGGCACCACGGCTTGGCAGCCCCGCAGAGCTAACATGTTGCCCCATCTCTGTCCGCCTCACAACCGAGTGCTCTACATTAACTTTCTGTCCAGAGATTTTGCTAGCTCCTCAGGAAACCCATCGCTGGTCTCGAGTGGGGATGGCAAATGGGATTGTCTACAATGGGCCATTGTACAGAGCCTCTGAGCCCAGTCCTGATGCCTGGGAGAATGTAGTCATCTTACCTTTACTCTGCTGGGGATGGGTCAGCAAGCCAGGAGCAGCTTCAGCCCATGGCCTCACTTAGAGGCCCAAGCTTTCCACATTGTCACTAAAAAAAGGTTCATCTGCAAGAAAGATGCCCTCCCTGTGGGCTTGTGTCATCATGTGTTACATGGAGACAATAATGAGCTCCATAGCAGCACTGTTGAAAAGGTCACATGAGGTAGCCCATTTGAGAGCATTCCAGCGCTCAGTAAGTGAGAAGAGGGGCTATGGAATATTGTTTTCATTTTCCTCTTAGGGTCACTGTTAGCAAGCCTTCTGGAATGGTGCAGCTTGGGTAGGAGAACAGCTGGGAGCCATGAAAGCATCTGCCTTATGAGGCCAGTCACTTCGGAGGGTTTTCAGAGCTCCCTGCCTCAGAGTGGCAGTCACCCTTTGGAAGCCTGTCAAAGAATCATGGAAACATGTCTGTATTTTTGTTGGCTATTTATCACTACCTATTTTACCCCAGCTTCATAGTGTATAAGAGTGAGAAACAGGGTTAGGCCCCTGCAGGCTTTTGTAGGAAGATGCTGAGCATGGGCATTTCCAGTCCATGGTGCTATTGTGATGCATAGAGCTATCTTGTGGGCAGCTGGGCACACAGGCCGGTGCCCAAACTGCACAGAGTTCCATCAAATAGGCCATAAGATGTAGCAGATTAGCAGTGAGATGATGCCTTGGATAGAACTTACAAGTAAAGGAAGGTTGTGGAAAAATACAGGGAGGAGGAGGGGGGCAGGAGATAAGATACTTGAGGGTACTCACAAAGAAAGGACATGTAAAGGTGACACTGGACCCAACAGAAGGCCTGAGATCACAGGTATGATTTCAAATTTCTTTAGAATGACATAATTTCACAAAGGATAGAGCAGTCAACAAAGTCCCCGAGACCAGAACCCCAAGACTGAGAGGAATGAAATATCAACCAACCCAATGAATTCAAATTTGAGAGTGGGCGTAAGGGGCAAGGAGAAAAAAGGAGTGCCAAGCAGAAGAGGAATAGAGGGGCAAGGGAAACCAGCTGTCATCTCTAATTTGCACTCCATCTTGCCTGTCTCCATAATTTCAATGACCACAGCCCCTCCTCCTCTCACTGTAGGATGCTTATTTTAGATCAATATGGGCACAATTAGATTAGGGATAGAGGCCTCCCCTATGTCTAAGGTTAAGATATCAGAAGAAAGAAACCATACCAAGGGCTCCGTTCAGCCAGGAGATGCAGCGGACCCAGTGCTAAACGACAGCAGACAAAACAAGAGTATGTTTTTGAGAGATCATTGGTAGAGTTTAGACTCAAAGACTTCTATTTAATTCAAACCACATAACAAGTGGTGATGATATCATTAAAATAAATGCCCTACGTGGGCCATCTTTCCCTCCCATATCATAGCACTGACATCATTTTTGCATATTATATCAATGGCATTTTCCATATTCTGCTGAAAGGTCACAGTTCTGTCAGTAATGAGATTCAGCCCCAACTCCAGCTGTCCAAGACACCACCACCCATTTCCAGAACAATTTTGAGGGCGGCTTTCCTAGCAGTAAGCGTTCCAGTGAGCAGATGTCTCCCTGGGTGTGAGCCACAAGTTGAACTGCAGGGGTCCACTCCAGATTCTTGTGTCATGAGCACTGTGGCAAGGCCATGTAGGAGTACACATGGCAGCACACAATACCATGCCAGAGCAGGTAGAACAAGGCGAGAAGGGGGTGACTTGGGAGCACCACCTCGTGGGGGTGATTTTAGAATTCTTATGAGCGCATCTATGATTGCCAAATAATAAATCCTTAAATCAAGACTAGCTGCATCATTTGCCTAAATATTAAAAGCTGTAGAGTTAAGCAGAGCTCAAGCAGCCCTTGTTCTGTTCCCTGCCCCGCCATGTGAAATTAAGCAAATTGCCTGGCCTCTCAGAGACTCAGCGTCCCCAGCTATAAGTAGGGACAAGGAGGGTCCTGCCCTCCTAGGGTTGCTGTGAGCATTGTAAGATAATTCACAGTAGACAGCATGAGGCAAGTGCTCCATACATTTCAACTACTGTTTTACCACCCATGAGAATCTTAGCTTTGATGTGAACTTGAATGTCTGCCTCAGTAATACCACCTGTCCCCTTGCTTGCTGGGACTGGGGAGAGGAATGTAAGTTACAATGGGAACTTAGAAGTAGGGTTTGGTTCATCTCAGAACAGAAGGGGAACTAGAGAGCATCTCTGTGAATGTGCATGTTTGCTTCTCAATGTAAAATGTGCGTATACATATAGGTCTACTTCTGGGTTCATCTGCTGAGACTATAAAACATATTTTCATTCTCCACAGCTGCAGCTGCACCCTTTTCACATTTGTACTAATGCCCTTCCTTCACTCATCCCAAGATCTAGCAACTCTTCCACACCCACTTGAGTCCAGCAGAATGGGGTCTGTTAGGCCACAGACATTTTAGTGCAAATGCAACATATTTGTCCTCCCAGGAGGGCTTACCTTCTGAAAGAGAGTGCACGGGAGGTGAATAGAGGCTCTTTAGGGAGTGCTATAGATATGGACTATCTGGATTTCAGTATGGCAATTGATAAAAGCTCTCAAAATATCCTTCTGGGAGAGATGGAGGCATATAGGCCAGAAAGAGTACAGATCTATTTATAACCAATTCAAGATTCTTCACCCAAAAAAATACTAATTAACAAAATAAGAGCATGAGAAGGTGGCATCCATGGGAAGGGTCTTAGGGCATATCATGGTCAATATTTTTGTCAATAACTTGAATAAAAACACATAAGACATGCTGAACAAACTCACAAATCAGTGAGTTTGTAGTTGATCCATCTTGAATTATCCTGCGCACTTTTCTGACTATGGCATGGCATAATGAGTGAAACCGTTCAGTGACTGAGTTCTTGCTCAGCTACGGGATGCTCCAGGGAATCTGCACACATGATCTCCATTCCTGCAGGAGATGGGTTACTGACTCTGTATTATTAACAGAGAAGCTAGCATTTACCTTGGTTAAGAAGACTGAAAAGATCCCACAGCTCAAATCAACAGATTAACTCCCACGTCTGTTCTCTTTCATGACCTCACACAGTCAGTGTGTACATTCTGCCTTTTCCTTTGATACACAAGTGCTGAAATTGTATACTAGAAAAAAAGAGGGGGTGTCTAACACAGGTTCTGGCACATACATGCAGAAATATTTTGGGGAGGGAAAAAAAAGGTGTGAGTGGGAGGAAGAGAAAGAGGGAGGAATCGTATCTGTTGTCATCTGCACTGGTGATCATGGCCAATGAGAAACATCTGAAGATAATTAGCTTGGCACATGAGACACACTAGTTCTTTCCAAATATTTAAAGGACTATGTGGAAGAAGTTTTAAATGTAGGCTAGGGAGGTGGACTTTAATTCATTGTGAGTTGGAGCTTTCTAAAATGATGGGAGTTGCGTGTGTATGGTCACATCTTGGCCTGGAGGTCTTTAGAGAATATCGGATCACACTGCACTGGAAGGGACAGAGAAGGAGCAGAGAGTAGGAGAAATGAAGGAGTAACAAACTTGGCAGGATCTCAGCGACTAACCATTGGAACCTAGAGCCAAAGGGGCGTTCTCTATCCTTGGAGCAGAACATGCATAGGTATCTATATTCCTCCAACTACTATGCAAACATTTTAAGTAATCAAATGGATATGGCCCCTCACTATATGAAATGCCACAAGACAGTGGCCATTTCTTTATTTTCTTGAAGGAAAGGGCTAAGAATTCCTACAGCAGGCTTCTAGGGAAAGGAAAACCCTTGAAAGTGCAGCCCGGGTGCTTTGGGAAGCACAAAATAGGCTTTGTGTGGTGCTGCAAGCCTGCGCCAGCAGAGTAGCGAGCAAATGGCAAACGTCCCCACACACCGTGTTTATCGGCCCTGCCATCTTGCACTGTCCCCAGATTGTACACAGAGCGCCTTGCTGGGGTGTTCATGCTGATAAATTTGAGCTGCACAACTTGCTGTATAATTTTTTTCTTTTTAATTTCCAAGGCGATAAACCAGGAAGTGCTTTAGACATCCTCCCAGTAACTGGAATACTAACAATGAAGCACATCAAGACTGCAGCCTGCTTGATTATTTCCTAATATTCTCTTTTATGTTGCTTCCAGCCCGGAGACCCTGCCAGATGCAGAACGTTTCCTCCATGGCAGCACAAATAGTTTCCATTTCCCAGCTGAGAACCAGCGTCCAAGAGGATCTTCTCACTGGAAACTGAATGAAACAAAAGATGACCCAGAACCCAACCGCAGCCAGGAAACAGGGGTTCACGAGCCAGAAACCGGCAACGTCCCAGAAATCCCCACGGTGCAGTGGAAGGCACACTGGCGACTCTGTGCGAGTGCACTGCTCACAGTACAGCCTTCCCATTTTTCTGTCAATGATGTCTTCAAATTCTTGGTGGATTTTGGTAGAAATATGACATTTCTGTAAAAAAGGCTCCCAATGGCATCCTCTCTTGTTTATTCTCTTCTCACTCACCTGCAAAGAATTTCACAAATTCCCCAACTTCCTCATTTAAAAAAAAATTCCTTCTTTCATTAATTCAGCAACTTCTATTGAGTATTATAGAGATTTCAGTCCATAATCGGCTGGCTCCAAGGCAGAATGGCTAGCACAGGGGAAACTGTTGGGGTGGAAGAAGATATCAAAAGCACCAGAAGAGGAGGAGAGAATGTTTCTTTAAGCCCTTTGCAGTGTATGCAGGTCACCCACTCCAGGGCGGGTGCAGTACTCACACCCTTAATCCCAGCACCTGGTGGTGAATCAATCACCAACTGTAGGTTCAGTCACTTCTGAAAAGCTTGCCTTCCGTGACTGCATGAGGGGCTGGGGGGACAACTGGACACAAACCATAGTATAATCTCTCTCATGGGACTAGCCCACTCCTACTACACCTGCCCTGCCCCCATAAGACAGCACTACACAGCAAGCATACATCATCCCTAAGTCCCAGCTGCCACTTGCTGGGCCCCAGTCTGAAAGGTTCTCCCACTCCAACATGGCCACACTAGAGAACAAGCCTATAGCATAAGAACTACATCCAAACCATAGCACTGAACAGCTCATCCTTCATTTATTCATTGTCTTACAATTTTTGAGCACCCACCACAAGTCAAAATAGAGTTTGGTTAAAGAAATTCTATGACATTGTTCATGCTCAATTTAATTTCCCTCACTCATTGAGCTCTATGCTTTCTAAGAGCTCCACCTATGCACAAAATTCTCCTAGTAGTGTATTTCCAGTTATGGCTCCCAGAGCCACAACCCAGATGCCAACATGCCTTCTGGACCCACTCTCTCCATGAATGTCCCACTGACACCTAAATGTCACATATTTGGAAGCAAACTCATGAGCTACTCCTCTGGCTTAGTTGTCTTTCCATTGCTGGAATATAGATCTGCTATCTACAACCTAAGGAGGAAAGGTTTACTGAGCCTCACAGTTTCAGAGGTTTCACCTACCATCGGCTAGTGCTGCTGCTGTTAGCCTGCACCAGGCAGAAGCAGCATGGTGGGAGGTTGTGGCAGAGGAGGGAAGCTGCTTGCTTCATGACAGCCAGGAAGCAGAGGGAGAGGGAAAGAACCAGAGAAAAGCAAGGGGGCCGGTACCACAGCATGCTCTTCCTAGTCACATCCACAGCGACTGGCTTCTTCCAACCAGGCCCCACCTCCTGAGCACACTGAGCTAAGAACTCATGAATGGATTAACTGTTTATGAGGTGAGAAATGTCCCACTTTGATCATCTTCCAAAAGCCCCTCACTGAGCATATGTTGTTTGTAGGCAGTTTGTTTATTTGTTAATCAAAACCATCAAATCATCCAAATCCACTCTTCTTTGTAACTTCCTTTTTCTGTTAAAGATATCACTTTTTGTAATTACCTGAGCTCAAGTGTAAATATACACTCAATGGTCCCCTCTTCATTACCAAAATACTAGTGACCTTCACTTCCCCAATGTCTCTTAAACATGTACTTGTTCCATTTTTATTGCTATCATTCAACACCAGGGCACCCAGGAGCCCTGCAGGAACCCAGGAGTTCTTACCCAGACCACTGCAGTAGCCTATAACTTGGCCTTCCTACCTTCCTATAGCCGTGTCATGCAGCACATCCTGAACTGTGCCCCAGGAGAGTCTCGCTTTCTTACATTCTCACAGTGTCTCGCTCCTGTCCCTTACTCTCAACATATTATCTCAGATGGCACTCACAGTTCTCCTCAGCCTTCTCTTCCTCTACTCTTCAAATGTTTCATGTGCCCACTCCAACAGGCAAGTACTCTGCCAAGCACTCTAGGCTCCCTTTTCTTCATGTCCTTTCTGATCATGCTCCCTAGGCCTGGTGCGCCTTTCCCATTCCCATGTGCAGACATTCTCCCAGACGTATCCTCCTAGCCCTGATCCTCCATAAAGCCTTCCTTTCTCTCCAATGAGGAATGCCTGCTGTTTCCCTGGACTCTCTGCACTGGCTCCATCTCCCAGGTTCTTGCAATACTTACTCCAATCTCATTTCTCTACTCAATGTCTGTGCTTTGTGAAGTCAGCTGTCTCCTTATCTGTTGCTAAAAAGGACTGCCTGCTCAACTCCAGCACAGTGGTACTTCTGTTCATTACCTTATTCCTTCCATGATTCTGGTTGCTAACCAACTGAATGAGAACTGAGTCAGATTCAGTGGTTAGGTGCAATATTTTCTTGTATTTAATACAGGGTCTACAGGGTCTATGGAGTCTCACTACATAGATCAGACTTGTAGTGATCCATCGGTGTTCAGCCTCCCAAGAGCTGGGATTGCAGGCTGACCACGCTCAGTCTCAAGCACCTTCTCAGCACGCCCCACAGGCAGGGCTGGCAAGGCACACAGGGGATCAAAACCGGGTTGCTGCACTCTGCCTAAGCAGGAACTTTGGTTATGTTCAATGTTGACCTCATAGGAAAGTCTGAACTGGTTCCTCAATTCAGCTGGCAAACAGAATGGTATAAAGAGCAAGTCGAGAACCAAGTATCACTATTATTTTGCAAAAGGAGTAAACAGACAAAATCTTTTCAGTTAAAACAAATGAGTAGAGAATGAAAGATTAAAAATATAAAAAAAGGGAAGAGGAGGAAGAATCTTACAAAATTGACGGAATCATTGCAAAGAGCATAGGTTTTATTTAGATCAAAGGAGAAATACGTCCCATCCTTGATTTCTCAGAAAGCATGAGTAGCAGAGGAGAGGTTAAGGTGATGTCACATGTAGTGGAGAGCTAAGAACCCAGAGAAAAGCAGCCTCTCCACCATCATGGACAGCATGGCAGAGACATACCTCACTCTAAGACTTGGAAAAGTCATGCCCCGAACCTCTTCTCTTGTTCATAAAACTTGGAGAAGTGTAGTACCTTTCATGCGTTTATTGTGAAGAGCATGTAAAAGCGCACAAGTAAAGGGCTTGGTGCAGTGTCTGGCCCTTGTCATACTAATTTGTGTGGATGCGGGGGAGTGGAGATTAAAGCCCTGGAATCTGAAAGCAGCAGGAAGCGTGAAAGAGCTCCAAGCGACAAGCTTTTGAAGCAGATGTTGAAATTAAGATTAAATAGGATAGATCACAAATAGAAGGTCTGACTAGGCGGCAAAGTTAGTAATTAAGAACTGACTCCTACTTTGTTAAGGATACTACAGTTTGGGATCCTGGCCACAGTAAGAACCTGCTGGAAAGATGGTGCTAACACAGGTGGAAAGCTGGATCCCTCCTGAAGGCAATGCCCTTTTCTGCTGTAAACTTTACTTCTCAGTTCTTTCCTTCCCAGGACTCTTCAACCTCTTACTACCATCACAGGACCTTCAGAGCAGGGATGTGTGGGTTCCACAGCCCGGGTTCCCCAGGCACCGCAGCGCCTTCTCCAACTCATGTGGTGACAGTGGTGATGGTGGATGTTATACTGCTCTACAGCAAGTGGTCTGGGAGGTGAGAAAAGGAATTATATACAGTTCTCACACAGGGGAGAAAGTCAACTAACTATGAAATTGAAACAAGAATTCTAGGTCATCTAAAGTTGTTTACATGACTTCTGGAAGAAACTTCTCTGTCCATTTACATGGCCCTGGTCTCCTTGTTAAAAACAATTTCAATATCTGGTGTAGAGGGGACAAAGAGGTGGGTTTCCCACCTATCTCAGTGCAACTGTAACTGTAGATGGATGCTCTAAACCTGGGACTGATGCAGACACCTGATTGGCTGGCCCAGCTGGGCTGCTACTTTGGCAGTGACCTAAGAAGCCAGCCCTCTCCGATGACACCCCGTCATCATGGATGAGTTATACAGGATTCACTTCCTCATGCTGGCCTCCATGGCAGTGTAAAAAGTAGAAAGTTCAGGAAGGGACTGTAGCTCAAGGGAGGAGCACTTGCCTAGCACAGGCAGAGCTCTGGACTCTACCCCAGGACCACAAAAATGATGAACAAACAAACAGGAGCATAAAATCATCTATAGGCAGGCATGTCTCCATATGCAGTTGGACTTTTTGACATCTAAGGGTAGACAGATGCCTAAGTACACTTGGAAAACCCAAAGGCCAGATCCCTTGAACTATAGCAGGAGGCTGAGATAGGGTTGTGGGTTGCTGAACAGAAACCCCAGGCTTATTGTATTTCTATTTCCTGAATATGAAAGGAGTAGTGAATTTCCGTGTACTTTAACCCAAAATTCCTAGAAGTTTTTGAAAATAGCACATTTTCCCCTCCCAGTTTTATTTTCTTTCAATAAGTGCCTAACTCTTTTGAAAAAACATAAAGGTGAAATTTAGTAATCAGGACTTGGTATCATTTTTCTCTCCTACTTTCTTGTCTATTGTTAAAAATATGTATTAGTCTGCCTGTTCTCCATTACAACACACCACAGACTGGGTGGCTTCAATACTAGACATTTATTTTCTCACAGCTCTGTGTGTCCACTGAGTCATATTCCCATGAGAGTCTCCTTCCTGGACTGCAGGTGGTTGCCCTCTGATTGTTCACACAGGGTGAAAAGACAGCAGGGCCTCTGGTGTGCCTTCTGGGGACACCGACCCTGTCCAAGCAGGGTTCTACCCCTACAACTATATTTAACCTTAAGGGCTCTTATAAAGTCTCTGTCACTAAATACAGTCACATAGGGGTTAGCACACTAATATATGAATTTCAGAGGGGCACAAACATCCAACTCATAGTTATAGGAGGCATGATAGAAAATACAGAGATTGCTTAAATGTGTTCAAAAAAATTATTACATTAAAAGACCCTGCCATTAAATCTCCATGAAAATACTGCCTCTCACTCCAAGTATACTGCTCTTGCCACTTTTGGAGATGTTCTGAAAGTCCTCTTACATGAGTGTCTTTATGCACCGTGATAAAAATGACAGGGAAGGCTGCTGTCAAGTGCCATCCAATATAAAGCCAAGCTCAGAAAAACACTGTATTCTTCCCTTGTCCACCTTGTTTGCCAGATCTGGAACTGTAAAGTTCTGGCTCTTCCCTAAAATCAAATGATCATGAAAGATAAATGTTTCAAATCGATTCGGGATACTGAAGCAGCCACAACTGCAACTAGAGACTTTCATGAAAGGGGACTTCCAGGGGCTCAGGACATAGCTTGGCAGTCTAAGCACCTGCCTGGCAAGCTCAAAGACGCAAGTGCAAAGACCCAGGTTCAATCCCTGGTACCACATGCTGTACCAGCCACTGAAACTGGGCATCATGGAACAACCTGTAATCCCAGCACTGGTGAGACTGAGACAGAGAGATCACTACAAGTCTGAGCTGCACACCAAGATCCTGTACCAAATATATAAATAAATAAATAATAATTTTTTTTTTAGTTTCAAGGTAAATCCTGAGGGAATTTGACTGACCTTGTCAGATATAAAAATTACATGTTTTCTAATGTTGATCTTGCTTCAACTTGGCCTTAACCACCCAGCAGAAAAGTTTAATCACAAGACATAAAAAGTAAAGCCAGATTAGTATGCTGAGCTGTAAAAGGCTCAAGTCAACAGCTTCTGACATTGCCAGTTCGTCAATAACCCACTACTATTATGGAATATTGCTCTATATATACAACTGCTAGTCTTAGTTCATTGAGAAGCAAAATTTGTAACAAGAGTGTCTAGAAAAGTTATCATGTCTGCATCTTATACTCTGAACAACTATTATGAAGACAAAAATATGCATTGTATGAATTATTGTGGTTGTCCTACTAATGTGTTTTGAAGCTGTCTCAATGTTATTTCTGATTAAAAGTAATGAAAAGAATCATTTAAAAATTTTTAGAAGAATGGGACTTCCAGGGCTGCTCCAAATCAAAGTGGGATACAGCATGCTCAAATAGGGTAAGCATATTTGAAGAAACTGGGAGTATTCTGAGGGGGACTCACAACAGTGTGTCTTTTTTTTTTTTTTAATTTTATTTATTTATTTATTTGTTTGTTTGTGTTTGTTTGTTTCTTTATTTATTCATTTTGTGGCTGGCTCAGCCTGCCCTGGTGGTGGCGCTGGCACAGCATGTGGTGCCGGGGATCGACCTGCAGTCCCCGCAGTTGCCTGAGCCCTCCTAAGCAGGTGCTTTAGACCACTGAACCATCTCGCCGGCCCAACAGTGTGTCTTTTACGCTAATAAATTTTTTAAGATTTAAGGATTCGCTGCGGAGGACCACCCAGATGACTCTCTTTGAAAGAAGGGCAGTTATCTCCATTTGGCTAAATCTAGCCAAATGTACTATGTACTTCCATGCATTGATATGTACGGAGCCAGCTAGAACTTTTCCTTATCCCCTAGCTAGCTTTAAGCAATGCAAACTGGTCCAACCTAGGTGCTGAAGAATGGTGACAGGCCAGTGTTGCCCCACCCCATGGCCCCCCAAAAGGCACGTGTGAGCCAGGAGGAAGAGAGAGCCATGCTCCACGATGTCGGCTGGAATCGAGCCTTACGATGAAAGGCTATGACTTCCTGGGACATACAAATTGCACATCGACCTAAGCACCCCACAACACTAGATATTACCTTGAACTGTGTTATGCAGGTCACCCTTTCTGCACATCCCTCTCTCTGCGTGTTGCAGGGGTGATTTTAGGCCTCTTACCTAACTTTTCTCACAGCACTCACCTACTTCCCACCATTCTCACAGTCACTCATCCTTAAGCCATGCCCCTCTTCATAAATTAATAAAACCTGGACTCAGTCCAAGGTCATTCACTCACTTTGTTTAAATTAGCCATCGCCATGGCTGGACTTAGGACCTCTTGGCTCCCCATAATCACAAATATGCCTTAGTGTCTTTAGTTTTGCCATGCATTGGACTGGTAGTAGTAGATTGGAATAACTTGCTAGGATTCAGATAGCTTTTCCATGGGATTATAAACATTATCTTCCCAGACCATTATGAGGACTGGGAAGGGCTCCCTATAGTTTATCATATATTTTGATCATACCTAATAACTATGAATTGAAAATACTCCAAAATACCAACTTGGATAAAGAGTAGCCTCATTGCTTGGAGTCCTCATACAGTTGATATTTTTGTCTCTAGTCCCCAGGTGACAAAAATGAATGCATTAGAAAAATATAGATCCTACTCTCCCAAGTATCTTTTTCCTTGGTTTTAAGGTCATTTCTTATTCTTTTACAATAATAAGTAGGGCTCGTTTTAAGTAATATCTGCCTGTAAACAATATAAATATCAGTTTTAATTGTTTATTTTACCTCACTCCCAACAAATTTGAGGTAGGGTAGCCAGTAGTGGTTGTACACATCTGTAATCCCACCTATTTAGGGTTCTGAGTCAGGAAGATGGCAAATATGATGCTATTCTGGGCAACTTATCAAGACCCTGTCTCAAAATAAAACAAAAATAGGTGGAAGTGTTGCTCAGCGGTAGAGCACTTGCTTAGCAGAAGACACCCAGTTCAATTCCTAAAACCACCAAAAGTAAAGTGTGTGAGGTAGCTTACAGAAAAGAAAAGAACTCTGGGAGGAAAAGGATGAAACCAAGAGGAAAGTTGGAGCACACTTTTCCATAAATGCCTGGGTGTTTAACCATAGTAGACTCTGACTTTGAGGTTAAGCTCCCCAGTAAGTAAAGCAATAAGGAAAAGAGCAAGAGACGTTTTCCATGGTCACAGTTAATAACAAGTCTGTGTTCCCCAAAAGATGACCAATTAGGAGGGAAAGAATATATTTGGCATGTTCTTAAGGAAATTAAGAAAATAATTGTGAGGTGAGTAACCTTTCTGAAGTCTTCTTTCATGATTGTCTTTAGTTGCAATGTCATGGCTGCCTCAACCACCTGAATTGATTCAATATATTTATGTTTAATGATCATTTTGACTTTGGAGATCAGTCAGAAGTGCCAGATGGGGAAAATGAAGTGGATGAGGACACACTGCAATGTGTGTGAAGATCATTCCTATAGCTGTGTGCACACATAGGCATGCTGAGAATGAATCTATGACTCTGCCCAAGAGTTCTCTAAACCTTGTTATTATTAAGAGGGGTTCTAGAACTTGACCATACAAGAGAGTTACCTGGGGTAGTTTGTTAAAATAGGGAAGATTCTGGGGCCGATTTCCAGAGAGCCTGCTTTAGGAATTTTAAACAAAGATATAGAAATGCATGCTTTTACAAAGTTTAACAGGTGGAGCTAATTCTGGAGGTCTACAGAGCACACTTTGAAAACACTACCAGAAAACACCGCTGTGAGAGCTTTGTCAAGAAAAATGTTCAAAGTAAAACATAGTAACTACTTACTATGCATAGAACAGATACATGCATGTGAAAGAGTCCATAGCAATCTAATTTTGAGCAGTACTATTTCCTGGTTAATTTTCCAACATAAACTGATTGTAAAATGTATCCTTAGAATGCTAACTAAATTGTTTTGATGTACATGGATATTGAAAAGAAGCCAAATAAAGCTCCTAAATTTTCTTCACATGAAGTGGACTTGAGTTATTGATTTCTTTAAAAGCTCAAACACAGAGCCTTACATTTATTCTTGTTTTCAAGCAGGGTTCCATCTGACTGGCCCGAGGCCAAGGAGTTGCCCTCATTCACCCTCCAACCTAAGTAGCTGAATTCAGAAAGCCCCATGCAGAAGCCTGGGGAGTAATTATCAAAGTTATTTTCTTGAATTGACATTAAAAATTTTCTACTTAAAATTTCTTGTTTTTACAAAACTTAACTTCTTGTTTGAAGAGCTAAGAACTTTTTAAAAAAGACTCCCTAGTTCTTGATTGAAGTCTCCGTATTTAAAGGACGATGACTGTGTTCAGCTTATCTTCAGACATTATTTGTTGTAAGAATGATTGAAAAACTAGCACTGAATAAGGAAATGAAGAAATGGACTGGACATGACACACATGCCCAGATCCCCAACACTTGGAAAGCTGAGCCAAGAGGATTGCTGGGAGTTCAAGGCCAGCATTGAGAGCCTATTTCATACTCTAAGGGATAAATTCATAAAGAAATTATGTAGTAAAACTGAAAATGTAGTAAAGTTGGAAATGAACAGCTCCATTCCTGAGTGCAGACCCCCAGGCAGCACTTTCCCATCCCCGTTGACTCTAAGAGTCCCTAGAATGTGGTTAAGCACATGGAGGCCTGGAACACACCTGCTATGGTTTGGATTTAGTTTTGTCTCATGAAGGTTCATATGCTGGAGGGAGCCTGGTGCCCAGTATAACAGATGGAGGGATTGCGGAACTTTTAGGTGGTAGGGCCTAGAGGGAGGTAGCTAAGTCACTGGGTACATCCCTTGGAAAGGCATCAAGGCCTATCTCACAGCTGTGGGTCAGATCTCCCAGGAGCAGTGGGAGAGCAGGTTGTTACCTGTTTACCATCTTACTTCTGCCATGTGATGCTGTCATGAGGCCTCTACCAGAAGCCAACACCAGTGCCATCCTCTTGGATCTTCAGAACTGTG
>PVKN010016592.1:0-17809 GCA_004027915.1 Capromys pilorides | reverse complement strand
GACAAGAGCAAGTCATTCTGCTATGCTATTTTAGGAGAGGAAATACAGGTAACAGTAATATACTATGCATTTCTAAGAACAAGAAAGAATGATTTTGAAAACTTTTATCATAGGGAAAGAATGCTCTAATATACATATGTTTAAACCTAACTAAAAGATTATATAATGTATACATTATATTATATATAACACAAATTAAAACACTGATGTATACAATTTTTATTTTATGTACCAATTAAAAATAAATTTAACATTTTTAAAAAGAAAGGTAGATCTTACATTGGATGTCAGTGTACAGAACTTGGAAAGGGCCCAAACAGAAAATACTTATGGGGCAGCATTGTGCTCATAACAGGAAATCTAGTTCTAGGGTCCAACATAAACCCTCCATACCAAAAATGCATGAAGGTCTTGGGACAAGTCTGTCTCTAGACACAGCAGGGCCAGCTGTGTGGCGACTCTCTACCATTCAAGCCATCCTCCCTCCTGTGCCAGTTGGCGTCTGACCTCAGAAAAGGGAGCTGCAGGTTCAGATTTTATCCCCCCTCCGCCACTGGCCTCTCTGTAGACGATGCTGGTGAGGACTCCAGTTAAGGACAAGTTGGCGGTACGGCTCCCTGTGTGCCCCAAACACACATGTCCAAGCAGCCCACTTACTACCTACCCGGCCAGCACCAAAGACATTCTAATAATTCTCACAACAAAACCAAAAACTCCTTAATAATACATCATCCTGTCCTGTCCACTATAATGCCCTCCTCTCTGGATCCTCGAGCACAACACACATACATATGCACACCCACACATGCATATGCACATATGCGCACACATACACGCGCGTGCGTGCGCACACACACACACACACACACACTCACATATAAACACACAAAGAATGAGTGAAGGAAAGAAAGTAAAAATATTTCAACTTGCCTCAACTGACCTAACAAAATAAATCATTCTAAAAGCACCCATTGTAGCTTATAAGCTAGCTTTCATCACCATTTCAAAATGCAAACTAAATGCACCTGGCATTAATGTTGAGATAATTGGGGTGTGTATTATTTTCAAATAATGACTCATTAAAATAGAAGAGGGTCTGTTCCCCTCATAATTGAAGAGGACATTCATTATGGTTGTCCTTAAGATGATATAGTGACATGAATTTGTGATACTTTTTCTAAAAATGCCTTTAGTAGCCTTTTCTAGTAAAAATAAATAGTAAAATTCTAGGACATTTCATGGAGCTTCATTTGCCTGTAAAGTAATCTGTAAAGTGCAGCAGTAGTAAAGTTTAATGCTCATAGTGAGACTCCATGACAGAACATGGAATTCAGAAATGTAACAGCCGTTCTATAGCAACTACAGCCAGTTTAGTTCGGCTTTTGGTGGTTCCATTATATACTTCATGCATCAGGTAAGGCATGCCACTTGTGATTCATTCAATAACATGTAGGGATTGTGAAAAGCATTTAAAGTCCTGGTTGCCTTTGGCTCATCTACCTTGGCTGGTCAACTTTCCTAGAACCAATCTATGACTACTGATGTCAAGGAATTAGCCATGACAACTAGACTGGTCTAAAGTATTTCCCAACAATGCTCACTCTCATTTGACCTTCTTTGTCTCTTTAGATTTTGATCAAGTGGCTGTAACTTCATGTACTATGCTTTACGATACCTATCCTGGCAGGTCTGTGACCCAAATCAGCTGAGATCTTTTTCATTCTTCCAGATGAATGCTAAGTAGATTAAAATCTTGATGACCTCAAATCTGGGTGTAGGCAATGAGTAGAACTAAAACACTTAATAGAATTAAAACTAGACACAGTGAAGGGCTGATTTACTCTTGCCATATGTATTCTCATCTACAGCTTCTTGTGAGAAGAGCCTGCTGGCAGCCACAATAGAACGCCTCCCTCTTACAGCCAGACAAAACATTTGACAAATAGTGAGACTGGTTTTGTTCACTAAAGTACTACCAGTAAAAATGTCTACCTAAACAGATCTCAGTAGTGTCCAAATCACTAGGTGTGGAGATAGCTTAGAGGTCTAAGCACCTTCTGAGCTAGCATAAGGACCCAGGTTCGAACCCCAGTACTGCATGCCATGCTGGGCACTGAAACCAGACATAGTGGTGCACACCTGCAATCCCAGTGCTCAGGAGGCTGAGACAGGAGGATTACTATGAGTCTAAGCTGTGTAGTGAGACTCTGTACCACATAAATAAATAAATAAATAAATGATTTAAATTTTTTTAAATCACTAGTTCTTAATAACTTCCAAGATAACAAAGTATTATACAAATTGATGATAAATTTGTCTTCTGTAGTCATAAAGTAACTCAGGAAAATTATTATAGGTAGGGGTATTTTATGATAAAATTATAAAAGAGAGAGGAGAGTACAAGGGTACTGAACACAATAATGGTAAAACCCTTCCAACTTTTCCTCAAGCAATTCGACTTAGAATAGCTGTAAGGGTTCACAACATTCTGTATCCTCCTTACCACACACAGGTGGCTCATTCCTCAAAGACAACATAAGCGTGTAGAAGTGTGTTTGAAGAGTTTACAGGGGGTGTCCACTGAGAATCAAGAACTCCTCAATCACTTCCAGCTAGGCATACGAAATACAGATAATCCTGAGAAGCATCATGACTTGGGTCATCTTGAGATGTATTTGTTTTAAACGTCCCTACTCAAAGGAATGACAGCTATTCTCTTAATACCGCATAACTTTCCCATCTCTCACATCTAGAAAGGGCACATTATCAGACATTAATTTTTGCTAATGCATTAATTATCAGTGACACGTAATCAGTTTAATACTACTCCTTTTGAATTATTAAATGTTTATAATCACTCAATAATTTTACAGAGGTTAGGTGATGCCTAGCGGAGGACGTCTTGCTTCAATCAGTAGTGGCAAATTCTGCATGCAATAAAGGGCTGAGAGACTGAGAATTTAAGAAGGCTGGAGATTGTACTTGGAAGGAGAGATGAAAAGAGACAAAAGGAAATTGGGAAGAGAAAGAAAAGACTCGTATACACTTTCTTCTGTTTTTCCTACCACATATTTAGGAGAGTCCATAGAGACCAAACCTAGCTTTTTCTTATCAAAAGGAATGAAGAGAGAGACAGACAGCTTCTAGAAGAAGAGAGAATAACTGATATCTAGGTTGCCAGTGGTTTATTTCAGTGGCCTTGTCCCATCTGCACACATTGTATTAAAACTATTTTTCAGTGGATACTCAAAATCTATTGACGTCTATATCCATGTGTCATCCTTTGCCTTTGCAGTGTCCAACTGAAACTTTTACATATTGATTCACAAACAGCCTTTGAATGCCAACTCTTTAGAGAACCCTTAGCAGAAGGGGCTCTGAGTTTAATCAAATGCTCCCCTTGCCTTAAAAGTCGAGTAAGGAATGCTATGCCCTCAGTACTGGTCAGTGCAGCACAGCATTGGAAGAGGGAAACAGAAAGAAAAGGAAATTAAAACATTTTGTCCAGAGGAAATGAATTAAGAAAGAATATGTAGAGTGGTCAAAACTTCGATTCAGTCTCAAAAGAGATTTAACATTTCTGAAAATCAACTAGTCAAGTGAATCAAAAGACACGCACACACATGCACACACACTGATTCACAATGCTGTATTTGATTGTATCAATGGCTGCTGCAGTAAAAAGTTCCATCCTATTGAAAGGTCCATAGTTCAATGAAGATATAAGTTACAATATAAATTTATTATGCAAGACCCATTCCCACCTATAGAAACCAAACGCAAGATGAACAGCAAGGGGAAATCTATGTACTTGAGACTTGAAATGCATTAAGTAGCCTAGAATTCTTGGTCATTTCATCCTTGGTAAAGGATGGAGGGACAACCAGACCACTGCTGGACCATTCTGTAGTTAGTTTGCAGCTCTAACCTACAAGAAAGATCAGTCAGGCTGTGTTAAATAGCCAGAGTGCTCCATGACCCAGTTGACTTACTCTCTTTTAAAATATTTACTTTCTAAGGCTGCGTAGAATATGACATCCTCTCTTTCCAAAATGATGTCCTTTCCCTTCTGGAGTCCTATAGAAATTTAAACTGGTGAGGTTGTTGCAAGGCAAAAAAAAACTAATAATTCTACCATGAGTTTTTAAAATTGTACTCTATCATTTTGACTATAAAGTAATAAGACAAATTAGATTACACAGTCTTAAACAAGCTCTAGTTTAAATAATGAGAGGCAGAATAGATTTTGAGTCCTATATGCTCATGTAGATTTCCTTATCACAGTTTAACATAGGTTAAGTTTTAATGGTTCCCTACTAACAACCCTAACACATCCAAATACAAACTAAACTTAGTTGTTTAATGTTAATGCATTTATTGCAGGAGGAGCTGTTGAATTTTTACTCAATTCCTTATTAAAATTACTTTGATTTCAACGGATTTCTACAGCCATCTGTCACCACACCAAATATGACTGATAAGTCAGAAGTAAATGATTGAAAAGTTATTCCAATGAAATTTTGTGGACTTTTCTACTCCGTAAGGGTCAAACCCAATCAATGTAATTTTTCTACCCTGACTACTTTTCTAGTTTTCACTGCCACTCCTGTCCCAATAACTGCACTTTTCCTTATCATTTTAGATGTCATTTTGCATTTTGCAGTTCTGCATCCTGAACTATAATTAGACCCACTGAAAATCATGCAGAAGCGCCTCCCATTGTATGATCTGTTGGTGAACCTGGATCCTGACCTCCCCCTCACACACACCTTCTAGTTATTCGCTGCATTTGGTCATGATCAGTAAAACAAATGAGTTGAGTCAATGAAATTTAACCCCTTGTTCCTCTGGATGTGACCTCAAGGTAAACAATACAAGAAAGGTTAGGACTCATCTGTAGGAATACTTTCCTTGAGCCCTCATGTGAAGTCGCCGTGTTACTGGATTACGTTCAGTGAACATGCCCTTCTCGTTTCTATCATTCTCATGTTGAGACCATTTTTTATATGATATAAAAATCTCTCTATGGGTAACTATTGGAGAATTTTTTTTCTTAGACACAGCTCTAAAAATAGATGCAGTTCTCATAAGTTACACTTTGTTGTTTTGGTTTTTTTTTTAATACCATGAGTGGAATGAGCTGTGGAATTGATCGTGCTTCTGTTTTTACATTTACTGCTTTGAAACCCAGTCTCAAGAGAGCCCATGACTTGTATCTTCCAGAAACAACTGCAGTCTCTCAGAGCCCAGGGAGAAAGGAGCCTTGCTCTGGGCCTTCGCTTGCCTCCTGTGATTCATGGAGCACAGAGCCCGGCAGCACGCACATGGCTGATAACCTGAGCCGTTGCTCCCTTTGGCTTTTCTGCTGGATGATTTCCCTTAGATGCATTGTTGTCTCACGTACAGTTTTAATTTACATTGCTTTGAATGGCATAATTAGGGGGGAGGTGGTAAAATCTAAAGCTATAGAAATTCTAGTGCTGATCAAAATTGTCCTGGAGAATGGTGGAGGGTTTCAGAAATCAGGAATCCACCAATGATACTTGTGCATTGTTTACAAGTTTGTAGAACTGTAGAAACATTTATCTGACTATAGAGAAAGAGGGAGAGAGAAAATGTGCATGGTAATGTTTGAACACACAGGAGATGGAAGCAATCAGATGGAACTCTACTTCCAGCTCCACCGAGGCCCAGCATTAAGACTGAGGCAAAAAAGGGGTCTCACTTTTTGGCACACTGACTCCCTCATTTGTGAGATGAGAATAAAAGTAGCAACTACTTCAGGAGGTTCTTAGGACAATTAGAGATTTGTCACAGAACCTAGTTGTTAGTAAATGATATACAAACATTGGTGTTATTGGTATAGTAAATCTGAATTCTTCCTGCATTATATCTCTCACAGTTAAAACAACTTTTAAAATTATTGCCTCCTACATTAGTGTGAAGCATCATGAAAATAATCAGTACAGCAAAGAAAAAAAAGAAAAATCAACAAAATTAAAAGACATCCTACAAAATAGCAGAAAATATTTGTGAACCATACTTGATAATAGCCCAATTTTTAAAATTGATAGGCATTTTTTTTCCAAAGATGCTATATAAACGGCCAACAAGTAAAGAAATGTAAGCCAACACCACAAGGAGTTATCATCTTGCATCTTTTAGGATGGCTGTTGTCAAAAGAAAAGAGACAGCAAGTGTGAGGCTGTTAGAGACCTCCACGTTCATCACAGCGTTACTCACAGCAGCCAAGAGATGGAATTAATCTGAGAGTTTATCAGTAAATCAATGGATAAAGAAACTGTGATATATAAAAACTTTCTGTTTCATGATATGCTGAAAACTAAACCCAGGGTTTCACAAATGCTAGGCAAGTGTTCTAACACAGTAACAGAGCTACAGCCCCACATCACATAATATACATGGCAGACAGACAGACAAAAAGACAGACAGACAGACAATTACATTAGTGAAAAAGAACCAAATCCTTCCATTTGTGTTAGCCTGAATAAACCTGAAGAATTCTAAGCTAAAGGAAATAGTCCAGAGACAGAAACTCAAATACTGTATGATTTCATTTTTGTGGAATATAGAAGTGTTGAACTCATAGAAACAAAGAGCAGAGTAGTTATTTGTTATGGATTGGAAATACAGGGGGACTGAAGATGGCCAAAGACAAGTTTCAGTTGCAAATGAACAAGTTTTGGGGCTTCGTGCAGAACATGGGTGGTGATGGATGTGTTAATTAATGCGTGACAATCACTGGCCAGTAATTCCATCTATGAAATGATAATGCTGTACACACTGAATATTAACAATATTTATTTTGCCAATTAAAATATTTTAAATTTAAAAATCAAAGAAAGAAGGTACAAGAGAAAGTAATATATGGATTTTCATGTTCAATCCTCACATACCGAAAATGTTAGCAGTTGTTACTACCACTCTTAAAAGAACAAAACAAATTTAAAACTGACACATTTTGGATCTATTAGAAAACAACTAGCCCAACCTCTGGAAAGACAAGTAAAACCAGAGTCAGAGCTACTTACTGAGCAGAAGTCCCTGGCAGTAGAAGCTAGATGGACCACTTAAGTGACAAGCTGAGAACTGAGATACAGGAGGCTGAATGGGAGGAGCAGAACAATGAGATGCTCTAGGTGACATCAGATGTGGAGACCACCGCACTTTGATGATGACATCCGGGAACCACACCAGGAACTCCTAGTGAAGATCTTATAAAGATCCTTCTAACTCTGGCAAGAGGGAGGGAGAAAGAATCGCCTGGAGTTCTCCACACCAACACTGACTCCCTAAAAAAAGGCATTCACTAGAACCCTAACCCTGCTGGGCACGGGATCTCTCCTACTCTAGCCTTCTCTTGCACTCCTCTTTCACCTGGGGAGAGGAGAGAGGACTGGAGAAACACTTCGGAACATCACAGCCCAGAGACACAGATCTATTTAAAAACTAAAGTTTAACCACTATCTTATTAAAAACTTGCGCTATCAACCCCACACCAAGCCAGCAAACCAGCAAGGTTCTGGTATAAAGGTAGTACAAGATACAAACTCTGTCTAAGGAAGTTCAAAGTCAAGATCAGCAAAAATTAATCAGTGTTTCAATCTTTAGATATAACAGACATTCACATCATAAGAAATGGAATATCTAGGTACAAGTCTATGTATGCACAGATATATATGAGGAAAGCTATTAAACTCTGAATGAGGGTAACTACTCAGGACTCCTTCTATCTCTCTTAGACTGATGCTAACTTCCCCAATAAATACACTTGTATTTCCCCCAATAAATATTTTTTGCTTTTAACAAAAATAAACTGATGAGTCAACAAACTAAGTAATCAAGATGGATCTGAAAAAACTAACTTTAGTAAGAAGTTATTTCTCAGTTTGATCCATAGATTCACAAAAATCCAGTTCAAATTCCCAACAGTCAGTTTTGTGATCCCAATCAAATTCCCAACGGGCAGGTTTACTTCTTGCATATCAGAAAATTGATACAAAGGATTTTCATGATTTTTAAATCTAAAGTAGCCAAACTATAGCTGAAAAAGAATACAGCTAATGGAGCCACTGTATTCAATTTCAAGAATTCCAGAAAGCGACAATTTCCAAGAAAGCCAAGAACTAGCAAAATGACAAGCATATAATCAATGAAAGAGACTAGAAGAAGGATGACCCCCAAACGTTTTGGGCACCAGGGATATGTTTCAGATAATATATTTTTTTCACGGACCTGGAGGGTGGAGGCTAGGAGTGATTACCAGGTGATTCCTAGGAGCGTTCATCCTAGACTCCCAGAAGGCGTAGTTCACAACAGGGTCTTCTTGCTTATGAAAATTTCATTGCACCTCTAATCTGACAGGAAGCAGAGCTAGGGTGGCAATGGCAGATGGTAGTGGCAAAACACAGGTGGAATTTGGCTAGCTCATCAGCTGCTCACTTCCTGCTGTGTGTCCCAGGTCCTAGCAGGCCACTGACAAGAGCTGGTCCCAGCTCAGGGCTTTGGGGACCCCTGCACTAGAACATGAAGAACTAGACCCAAACAAATAGAGTCAACTGATCCTTAACAGAAAGAAAGCAACAGGGAGAGTATAATCTTTTCACCGAGGGGAGGCCAAAAACATCCCAACCATTCCAGTTCACATATGTTCCACCAAACACCTGGGCAAAACTCCTCAACCAACCACGATTGTACTGCTGCTTGCTGCTGGTCTATTGAAAGGAGCGGCTAATGCTTGATTTCTTGTTTTTCTCTTTTTAATTTTTTATAACCTTTTTTTTAACCAATTCTGCATGCTTATATCTGATATCTAAACAACGAATTGGACAACAACATGATGCAATATAACAACCATTGTTGAATTCATAGTATTTTGTTGAGTGAAATTCTGTAGCATTTGTAGTGGTTTTTGTACCAGTTTTTATTCTCTTTAAAAGATAAAGTAAATAAAATAAAAATTAAAACAAACACCTACCACAATGGCCAAAAGCGAGAAACTTTCACGGTTGAAAACCTCAAGAAATACGATGCACAAAGGCAATGTGGTATCTGAAAGAGGGCCTGGAACAGATATTATAATTTAGGTTACAACTAAAGAAAAGTGAACAAAGTGTGGAGTTTAGCTAAGAATAATGTATGAATATTTGTTTATAATTTGTAACGAAGTGCCATACTGACATAATTTGTTAATAATATGAGAAACTGATGAGCTATACATGGGAACTTTATACACTGTTCTCATAATTTTTCTGTAAATTGTGAAGCTGTTCCAAATGAAAGGGCAGCCTGTGCTCTCATAGTTGATATGAAAATCATTGCCAATAGTCTGAACACACACAAGGACCTGAATTCCATCCCTAGCTCTGTAGAGCAACAAACAAACAAAGAAAAATCTGTTAATATTTTGACACACACCTGTGACTTGGATGTATATAAATATATTTTTCAACAAAGTCTTTCTACACATACTACTTCACACCCTCTACTTTTCTCAATTCAGTCATTATAAATATCCTTAATTTCAATAATTATAGCTACTGATTATTATTCCATTGTGTTATACCATAATCTATCACATTCCTCTTTGACATTTCTATCGTAAATAGTTGTTCCCAATTGTTTATTAAACAACTCTGCAATTTATTCCTAAAATCTTTAGCATCTCACAATTAACTCTTTAGGAACATTTCTAGAAGTGAAATCATTTGGTTAGAATTTGAAATGCTTCTTCTCCACAGTTAAATTATTCCAAAACTCACATTCACTTATATTCATTGCAAACTGCCTTATTGCTATTGTTTCTTGTCTTTTTGAGGTAGCGTCTCAGTATGCAATTGAGCCTGGCTTTGAGCTCACTTAGTATCCCAGATTGATCTTGAACTTGCAATGATCCTCCTGCCTCAGCCTGCCAAATGCTGGGATGACAGGCGTGCACCACCATGCCCAGCTGCCACACAGCTATTGACAAAATAAAAATATTTTTAGAATTAGGAAAATCTATGCACAAGCACTTTTTAAAGAATAAGAAATATTTAAAAAAAAGATATCAGACATCTAAATGTTATATCCAAGCAGAAATTCTGCCATGATACTCAGAATATCATTGAATGAGAAGAAGAAAGAAGGTAGATGGAAGAGAAGATACCGAAGAAAAAGAAAGAAAGTACTGTGAAATAATCATTTGCAAAACACTTTGGCCAGAGGTAATCTTAGGTAGTCACACTGCACTGGACAAGAGAGATAACTAAATAATTTGACAACATCACTGCTCCAATTCTACCAACATTTGAAAAACAATAATAGCAACGTCACATTCCTTTGCATACTGTTCATAAAAATAAATGAAGGGTCAAAAGCCAAATATTAGACCATCTTTTACTTCTCCAAAAGCTTCTTTCTGCCATTCCTCATATTTCATGATTTAGTTTATATATGTGCTCATTCCCAAGATAACAATATTTTAAATGTGTAAATATTTTAAAGACATGTTTTTTAGAAGCACTCTGTGGGGCTGGGGAGATCGCTCAGTACCTGCCTGGCAAGCAAAAGGTCCTGAGTTTGATTCCCAGTTCCAAAAAAATGCAAGTATTAAATACTTCATGTATATACATCTTTCAACAACAACTTATTTGGAACATCTATTATTGTGCATGCTGATTGATCTCATTAATTTTGCTTTATTTTATTTTGTCTTTCAGAGACAGTGTTTCAACTGTATAGTTCAGGCTGGCCTTGAACTCACTCTGTAACCTAGAGTGCTGGGATTACAGGTGTGCACCACCATGCCTGGTAGAGTATGCTAATGAGCTACCCTGCCTTGTTTGTATCTTGGTCTTATCACTCAAAACTTGTGCTATTTTTCCCTTCCTATTTTTAAGACACTTAATTTTCTGATGCTTCAGTTGAAAAACATAAAATGGGAACATTTATAGAAATTACTTTGTGGGGACAGGGGTTCCTATGAAGGCTGAGAATTGTGTATCATACAGTACAGACAGCCCCTTAGGAGAAGTTCAACTTCATGACTGTGTGAAATCAGTACAGATTTCGCAGAAACTGTACTTTCAGTTTTGATCCTTACCTTGGCTGGTGTTATTTAGTAAGACCCTCTCACATTGTAATACTAAGCAAAACTGAGATGTTTGTCAGATAAAAAATTACCTGAAATCAGGACCAAATACAGAGGATTTGTTTCAGAGATTAGCCAAGAGTGAGATTTAAAAGCCAACATTTGGAACTGATGAGATAAAATAAAAGACACAAAAGTGATAACGTTGAACCACAGGCTATGGAAGGGCAGCTGCAGGAAGAGGGCACAGAGGAGAAAAGGAGAGGTGAGCAACACTGAAAATAGCACCAGAAAACTTCCTACACTGAAGACAGGCTGAGGGGTTTGGAAACAAGAGAATCTAATCGCCAGCTGAATCCTATGGCAGGAACCTTGAGTAATGCACGATCACTCATTTCAGTCAACTTGACCAAGCCGAGCATTGCCCTGGCAGCTGGTCAAACCTCGCTCCTCACAGAGCCTGTAAGGGTGTCTCTGAGGAGGGATTGAGTCAACAGACAGCAAAGCGCATGGCTCTCCCCAGTGAGGGATTTCAACCAATTTGCTGAGAGCCTGAATAGAACAGAAAGGTGGGGGTAGACAGATTTCTTCTGTCTCTTCTTGAGGTGGGCTATCTATCTTCTGCCCTGAGATGTAAGAGTTCCTGGTCTCAGGCTTTTATCATATGAGATCTGCACCAGTGGTTCTCCTGGGTCCCCAGACCCTTGGACCTAGCCTGAATAACTCCAACAGCTTTTCTAGGTGTCAGCAGAAAAGTGGCTATGGGGGATTTACTCCACCTCCGAAACTATGTGCACCGATTTTCATAATTGCATGTGGCAATGTTCATAATAGATTTTTTTTCTTTTTTCACCTTTCCTTTCTCCCTCCCTCAAGCTTTTTTTCCTTACCTTTTATTTAACTTTTAAATATTTATGTGCTTAACTTTTGCAATGCTGGGGATTGAACTCAGTACTTATGCACGCCAGAAAAGTTTTCTACCCCTGAGCTACACTCTCAGTTTTCTGCCTTTTTGGTTGTAGGGCTTGGTGGTCCAACCAGATCTCGCTAATATTAGGAAGTTCAAGGTAGATCATTGGCTGGAGCCCCCTATTGAAATATCTTACCTCTCCTAGAAACAAATAAATTGCCATCCATTTTCCAGAAAGTTCATTAATTCTTGCTGCACAGGATCTCTACTTCTTCCCAGTCTTCAAAGCTCACACAGTGGCTCCTACATTCACTATGGCCACCGCACCATAGAGCCTCTTTTCCTTCCATTGGTGCCACCAACATAAAACCTGCCAGAATGTGGCCCAGGTGATAGAACCGCTCACCCTGCAGCTGGACTTACTTCAGAAACTTTATGCTCCAAACCCTTCTCAAATCGACAGCCTTCCACATCACCAAGTATGTAGTCCAGATGTGTATTCATAGGACGCAGGTATGGAATGCCATGCCTCGAGAAACTGAAGCATTTATAGGGAGCTCTGCTTCCTGTCTTCTAGTAGTAAAGGATGCGATGTATAGCTACTTGGCTTTTAGTTTGCGAGTTAGGCCCCACGAGATCCTCTAACAGCTGGAGCCCTACAATTTTTAAATGAAGTAAAGGGCCCTTGGCACATCACTGATTTTACTCCTATCCTCCAAAATACCTGAACCTTCCCAAGGTGCCCAGCACATTAAATACTTCTTACTATTTCTACCACATGTGTCATACTGCCATCAGTTGATGAAATGAAAATGATGTTCTTTAGGATATACAAATCTCAAGATCTCTTTAGATTATTAGCTGGCAAAGAATGAGAGTTACTAAGCCATGGGGTGGAGCTGTATTTCTTGATATCTGTTTCTCACAAACGTGCACTGTGTCTGTCCCTTTCTTCTGATTGAAACAGAGCCAATCACTGGCCACCTGCCCTGGGCTTGAGAAATGAAAATTTACCTGAGCTCTGAAGCCAAGGTGAAGGGCTACTTGGGTGGCTCTGGCTGCAGTCATTCATCAGCATTTATCCAGTTTCTGCAGGAGACAGAGGCATGAACGAAATGAGAACCTGGTGGGGCCATCGCTGTTGCTTCTTCTGCCTCTCAAAGGGTAGCGCTAAGCTCTACCGTTCTCCTGGGCTGCAGGTTGCCATGACTTGCTCTCCTGAAGGAGGCTGAGAAGGAGTAAAAAGGATCCGATTCTGATCCTCCTGCCCTGCTCATTCTGCGGCACACAACAGACCAGGACAGGATTTGAGGGGTAGCAGCTGAGGTTGCCCACTGACTGCTTTCTGCAGTGTGTGTTCTACAGGGATAGCTGGAGTACAAACCTTATGGCCGCACAAGGAGACCAGTATACACTTACATCTGAGATTGACATGCATCCCTATGTGAAAATATGTGATATTTCTTCATAATAAATAGGACTTAACCAAAGAATGTAAAGATATGTGCTCTCAATCAAAGATGTGTTGGTGGAATTTACCAAACTTCCAGGTCAGGACACGGGGTGCAGGCACATAACCAAAACGAAAGATAGCAACAGCCCTCACTGTCTTCGCATCTTTTCTGTATGTTCAAAATTGCTGACATTCAAGTTTTTCCCAATTGCATGAGAAAATGTAACATTTATTTTGAAAGCCGCATAGGAGACTTTCCAATTCACTTTTGACATCCAGAAATGATGCCTTCAGAACTCACTGATGATCCTAATTCAGACCGCTTTTAGAGCTTTAGCCAAGCAGATAAATCAAATCTCCCAGGGCTGTTCAATGCCACCACCTGCACAATGACAAGAATGTTACTATGCTACTGCTACCTGCGTCGCTTCTGCAGTGGACATGTGGGCTGTGCCCAAGCCCTGTGCCCCACCTCCAAGCTTTCTTTCCGTCTGTACAAAAATGGAAAAGGCATGATTATTTCAAGATAATTGGAAGAGCCAGGAACTTTGGGGTCCAGGACAATACATAGTGCCTTGGCATACATAGTGCAAACTTGGTACAGAGTTAGTTAGTGTTCTGGGGCTCATTTCCCTCAAGATTTCCCCAACCACAGTAACCCAGCAAGTTGCATGTACATGAAGCAAGAGGATTTGATCCCTTAAACCAGGTAGGGCTAAGCTGAGCCACAGGAGCAAACTAAGCACACTTAAAAATAACAATAAGGATAAGAAGGACGGTAATTATAATCCCTGCAGTGAGAGAGAAGGTCACCGTGACCACCAGAATGCACTGCCAAATATTCAAGGTTCCCTTGGCTCTCGTGCCAGGCGGCAGCCGGCACCAGCTCTGCTCTCACTTGCCTAACCTAAGTAGCTGCCAATGGGTCAGGTTGCAAATGTGTTTTATATTTAGAAGAACAGGTGGATGGCCCCGTTCTAAGTCTAGTCGGTGCCCTCCTGGTGTCATCTTGATGTGGATGAGTTTCCTGTGGTTGGGTTGATTTTAATGTGGAAAGGAGTGACACACCCCCTTGATCTGTACGTAGGGCTGTGCTTCTGCTGGGAGAACTTTGTGTGTCGTTTCTGTTCTTTGCACATTGTTTTGCTTGTCCTTTCTTTGCATAAAGCTACAAGTTTTGTTTATTTGCTTTTGCTTCAGTTTTTATTTATTTGCTTGGGTTTTATTTTGTTCTGGTTACTGGCTTCCTGCAAGAAAAGGAGTCCAAAACCTTGAATGCGAATGTGTCCTCATTACAGGAGCAATTTACTGCTTAGCAGTTTGCCTGGGTATTATTATAATTCTCATCTTCAGATTACTCCCTCTTCAATGTAACAAAATATTTTTGAAATTGAAATAATCAGCTCCAGTAAGACACTACACCAACCTACACTATAGCAAAGGACAAATATTATGAACCATGCATGAACTTTTTTGAAGCTAATATGCTCTACAAATGGAGACCAGTAGAGTGGATGAAAGTATTTGTGAGCTATATTACAACTATCATTTACCTAACAGCATCAAAGAGCAAGTATTCTCGAAAGCAGTACCTTGGCAGCCACCTTCTTCAATCACTGTTTCAGTCAGAATTTTGATGAAAACATAATGCATAAGAAAATAAAACTGTTCAGTTGTACTATTGGGTTATTTTAAAATAATGATTTTAGTTCTAGATCTTGTCTAGGCTTCTAAATTTTGTTTAGCATAGCATGTGACATAAAAAAACTAGATGTCTTTTTGTGACATCTTTGAGTGAAATATGTACCAAGTAACAAAGTTCAAACTACAGGTGCTAACCTAAGAGTGCCTGTAGACACCCTAACTCCTTCTCTTCTCCTTAACATGTGAGGATGGGGAGTCCTTGGTGTTTTCATAGGACAAAGGAAGAACGTACTGTTTGACACTGCTCCACAAATAAAAGAATTCCACTGGTGTAATGACATGGACAGCCTGGCTGAGGGCTTTGTTTTTAAAGAATTATACCATTTCCCTTGCTTTTTTTTTTTTTTTTCAAACCACAAATGTAAATGTTCTGGGTTATTCTAAAGCAGAGATGAAGTGTACATTTTAAACAAATCAAAACAAGTAGAAAAAGCCACTAATGAGGTTGATAGGAAAAGTGGAAATTGGTAGGGGAAAAAGCTTGAGTGAAAAAAACTGAAAGCAAATAAGTTGAGAGGGCAGAAAAGCAAAGAGACCAAAGTCAAAGCAAACAGAAAGTGCTGGATACCAAAGAAAACAGAGGGGTAGAGAGGAGGGCAGAAGGAAGGGAGAGGGCCAGTGGTTAGAAAGGAGGAAAGAAGTAAGAAAGAGAGGATGGAAGGGAAGACGGAAGGGAAGATGAAAGAGAAGGAGGGGGACAGGGGACAGGAGGGAAGAGCGGAGGGAGGTGCAGTGCAGCTCCGCTAAGCTGAGTGCTCAGAGCTTGCCTAGGTCAAAGGGTTCAAAGGAGTGACCTGTTCAAATGTAAATCACTCTCTAGAACCCGTGTGGCCCTGGCTGCCAGAACTGTGGTGACTGACTACAGGATTTCCTAACCCTACGCTGAGAGCCTTGTGGTCCTCTACACAGTCCCCTGAGCTCGGTACTGCTGCCGTAGCACAGGTGCCACCCTCACCTGTGCGAACTCTGCCACAACCTGAAGTTAGCAACGGGCCTTGTCCAGATTCAGGGGCAGCTGCACCAGGTGCCTGCCCCTGATCCCCCTGTCCTGGGCACCCCACTCACTCTCCAAAGCCACCACTGACAAGTTTCGCTCTCCATAGAGAGTTCTGAGAGTCCTACAGAAGTTAAAAGCCAGAATGTCTGCATTCATAAAGGTACTATCAAGAGTTGTGAGTAGAATGCAAATTTCATTGCAGAACTTATTTTTCAGGGATGTTTCAAAAATGCATCTTGAAAGTTTGCAGATCTTAGCCATTTCAGACACCTTTGACAGCTCCAAGATATTTAAAGCTTTAAGTTTGTGTTACTGTTTTCTTAGAGTGATCCTAGTTGTT
Source organism: Capromys pilorides (assembly GCA_004027915.1). NCBI lineage: Eukaryota > Metazoa > Chordata > Mammalia > Rodentia > Capromyidae > Capromys > Capromys pilorides. Next base: position 1,313 of record PVKN010016592.1, on the reverse strand, counting down.
TAATTTCTTTTTAACTCGGAGTTTTAATTAAAACTGCATTGAGTTCTGTTTCAAATACAATTCCTGCTTTGTAATCTAATTAAGATCAAGTAGGAGATAATAGCAAGAAAATTCTTCCAAAGCTAAGAATAAATATTGCATATTTATAATAAATACCACACTGCTTGCATCAAAAAATGTTTAACAAACAAATGGAATTGGGTAGCATTGTTTAGCAAGGGCTTTTGCTCAGCATCTAGCAAGTATCTAGAAGTCTTGTTTGTCAGCATGATATCTGAGCCATACCACTGAGATCAAAGAAGTCTAAGATCTATTATAAAAAATTGAATTTTTAAGACATTTTAAACAGAGTGACACTGATACAGGCAATTAATTATTCAAAAAAGTCCTGGGCAAAAGTGAGAGGGAGGAAGAGTTGAAGGCACCACCAAGAAGCAGGGCAGGAATTCTAAGAGTGGGGGCCCAGCACCCCGCTGCCTAGGGCTGGAGCTCACAGCCTACATGGGCTGCTCAACTCCTGCAGCTCTTGTCATTTGCCACACAGGAAGAACAGAAGAAAAATGACAGAGAAAGTGAGCAGACGTTCCACTTACATCTGTAGTGACAGGGTCTAGACAGGTTCCTGTGACAGTTAAAGGATGTACCACTCCTGTCAAGCTCCTTAAAACCCCTAGGTTTAATCCTCAAGGCCTCCTGTACAAGTCAGATGTTCAAACAAAAATACAATAAGAGAACAAAGCAGGAATTTCATTAGAAAAATTAATGGAATTTCATTAGAAAAAGCATTTCATAATTGTCTAAAAACTATTAGCTAAAATTAAAACTGGAAGTATTGTCTCATGTCCATAAGAGTTTTTTAAATACTTTTTGTTCTCTGATCACTTCTATGCTTGATTTTTAGCATTATCATCATCAATTTTTGTTGGCCTGTCTTTAACACTTGTTTTTCAAAGTTGGGAGTTTGCTGTAGTTTTCTTCAGACTATAGAGATAATAGTACCTACTTCTTCAGTGAGTTGTAAAATTAATTATTGAGCGAGGGGTGTTAAGCTGCTAAGAATGTATTAAAGAAAAATTCCCATGGAAAGGTGCCACTCAGGCCTCAAGAATGTCATATGAAGTCATTCAGGGTGGATGGTGATGAGGTTCATCTTTTATTATAGCTCTTACATTTGCAGTTATTTCAAGGAGATTGCTTTATTATGATCTCTGCAGTTGATTTTAAGGTTGATGGCACTTAATTTTATATATGTATTCAGCAAGAAATGAAATGACTTGATAGTGACATACATTTCGGGGTTTTTTTAATGTTAT
>PVKN010016591.1:0-17794 GCA_004027915.1 Capromys pilorides | reverse complement strand
ACATCGAACTTTATAAAACAAATACTACTGGACATAAAAGACCAGACAAGGATAGGCATTATTTTTTTTTTTATTTTATTATCATTTTTTTTAGTTTTATTTATTTATTTATTTGTTTCCTTGTTGTGTTTGTTTGTTTCTTTATTTATTCATTTTGTGGCTGGCTCAGCCTGAAGGATAGGCATTATTATAATGAAGGCCCTCAATATGCCACTAACATTAGAAAAACTTTAAAAAAATTATAGTTGAACAAATCTTTTGAAGCAATAAGACCTGATATTTAGATTTTTTTTTATCCAACCTCAAAATACATATTCTTTTCAACAGTACATGAAACTTTCTCCAAAACTGACCAATAAATCATCCTTAACTAAATGTAAAAAAACTGACATTACCATATTCCTGCCAGCTTAAACCACAAGTGGTATTATGGTTTGTATCTAGCTGTCCCCGCAAAGCCTCATGCAAATCATAGGGCTGTCAAGCATAGGGCTCAAGGGGTGGGGCCAGAGGACCCAGGTGGGGCTTGAGGTGGGGCAGAAAGGTGCAAACCGTTAAACTGACAGCATGTGCCTCCTCCCTCCTCCCACTCCAGGCCTACTGGCCTCTCTTGGAGGTATGGATCGATTATCCTGGACACGGCGGCGCAGCGCCTTTAGGTCTTGCTATGTAATTCAGGCTGCTTTAAACTATGAAACCTCCAATAACTGTGAGCTAAATAAACCTTTTCCTCCCTAAGCTTGTATGTCAGGTATTTGTCCCCAGCAATGAGAGAAGAGTAACTAACACAAGTGGTATATGTATGACTGTTCCACTAAGCAAAAAGAATGTAATTGAGACCAACACACTGCAAAAATAAATGAATCAAAAAGTTGTTTCTTCAAAAGAATAAATGAGGGCTAGGAATTATGCTCAGTGGAATAAGCGGAGTAAGGGCTTGCCTGGCAAGTGCAAGGTCCTGAGTTTGATCCCTGGTACCACTAAAAAAAAAAAAAAAAAAAAAAGCAAAAGATTAAATGAAATAGACAAACCTTTAGCCAACTGTATCAGTCAGAGTTTTAGTAGAGGTACAGATATAACACAGGATATATAAATGTATAAGAAATTCTAGGATTGCTTACAGTGTTCAGCCACAGAGTCAGATGAGGAAGCATGCAGAGAGTGTCTCCACACTGGAGACTGAAGGATTCAGTTCAAGGTCTGGAGCCCATAGCAGTGGTCTATGCAAGTCCATATCAGGATGCTGATGGATCTGTGACAGAAGGCCAATGAGCGTACACCAGAAGGCTGAAGGATCCAAGCAGAAACCAAGAGTCTGTGCTACAGCCAGGAGATAACATCTAAGCTGATGGCAAAAAGACTGAAGCTCCTCCAAGGAAGAATGAGGCTCTCCATCCTTCCTCATTCTCTTTTAAGTGATGAGTCGCTCTAGGGTGTGGCATCCACACTCTAGGGTGTGGAATTGCTGAGATGATTTAGTTAAGCTTTTAGTTTCTCAAGTTGACACAACGGACCAACCACTACAATCCACCCCTTGTCAACTTGGCAACTAGACACATTTCTTTGAAACAGTCTTCATATACAAAGTTTTGCATATAACTGCACCTAGGTATATGTTACACAACTATCCTGTGTACAAATGGAGACCCACTAATCCCTTTACCCAAACAGGTAAGTTTTCTTTGCTTGATGCTTATGCTTAATCATCTGACAACTTCAACATTAATATAGTTTTAATAATCCTTAAGAATTGGTACTAAATCCATTAATGTTATAACAGACCCATATAGCAGTGAAATAGTACAATTATAATCCTCTTTTCTGTAGCTGATTCCAGGGTCGAAGCTGGTATTTACAGCTGCCTTCTTCCACTATCTGTTCTGTATTCCCTTGGCCTTCAGCCAGCCTTGGTTCTTTCCCTGGTGGAGTGACCCACACTTTCATTCCTGAAGGCTCTGGACCATTTGTCACTGTGCCTGTCTTAGGCTGTTGTAGTTTCTCATTGACTATAATAATAGGGCATGGCAATACCAAGAAGCACCCTAAGAGATCTCCTGTACTCCCTGTATATTCTTCCTTTCCTCCTTTGTGGAGTAGTGATCCAATTTTTCCTTGATAGTCTGGGGCAATCACCCTTGACAACACTGTGACTTCCTTTTTAGCTTGTTTCCTCAGAGGCATGAGGAGGCCAAAATGATCAGGAAGAAACCTTAAGTTTCCAGTTCAATGGCATCATTGTTGTACTTCCTGGAACAAGCCTTCCCCCCTCTGGAACTAGGACTTCTAGTCCAGCAGAATATAAGGTTGTGGGGACAGGAAGCAAAAATTTTGCTAGTGGAACACTAGGGATAATGGTGAGTGGTACCATTCCTACTCCCACTCCTTGATTCTTGGACCCGTGAATCCTAGCTATGCGAGACACAGTACCATACAAAAGATGCTGATTTAAAGCATATACAGTCTTTTGAAGTACCTTACTCCAGCCCTGCAAACTACTGCCACCTATCCGGCACCACAACTGTGTCTTCAAAAGACCATTCCACCTTTCTATCAATCCAGCTGTTTCTGGAGGATAAGGAACATGGTAAGGCCAGTGAATTCCATGAGTGTGAGCCAACTGCTGTACCTTTTTGGCTGTAAAATGTGTTCCTTGAACAGAGGCAATGCTGTGTGGAATTTCATGGTGGTGGATAAAGCATTCTGTAAGTCCATGTATAGTAGTTTTGGCAGAAGCATTGGTGCAGTGAAGGCAAATCCATATCCAGAGTATGTATCTATGTGAGAACAAAATGTAGTCCCTTCTACGATGGAAGTGGTCCAATGTAATCAATCTGCCACCAGGTCGCAGGCTGATCACCCAAGGGAATAGTGCCATATTGGGCACTCAATGTTGGTCTCTGTTACTGGCATATTGGACATTTAGCAGTGGCTGTAGCCAGATCTGCCTTGGTGAGTGGGAGTCGATGTTGCTGAGCCCATGCATAACCTCCACCACTGCCATCATGGCCACTTTGTTCATGGGTGCACTGGGCAATGACGGGTGGCTGAAGGAGGTGGGCTACTATCCACAGAATGGGTCATTTTATCCACTTGATTATTAAAGTCCTTTCTGATGCCACCTTTTAATAGGCATTCACATGGGAAACAAATATTTTTAGCTAGGGAGATAGCTCAGTAGAATAAGCACTAGCCTGGCAAGCACAAGGGCCTGAGTTCAATTCCTGGTCATGCAAAAGAGAGAGGAAACAAATATTTTTTCATGCTTTGCCCATATGGAGAGGTCTCTCCACATACCTCTTCCCCAAATATCTTTGTCACCAATTTTCCCATCATGTTCCTTCTAAGTTCCTGGCCATCCAACCAAACCATTGGCCACTGCCCATGAATCAGTGTATCCCTCCATATCTGACCATTTCTTCTTTCAGGCAAAATGTACTGTCAGATACACTGCCTGAAGATCTGCCCACTGTGAGGATTGCCCTTCACCACTATCCTTTAGTGACGTCCTAAAAAGGGGCTGTAACACTGCAGCTGTCCACTTGGGTGTGGTGCCTATATAGCATGCAGAGCCATCTATAAACCAGGCCCTAGCTTCTCTTCCTCTGACCACTGATTATACAACACACCCCACAATGTTGTAGGTGCATGCTGGGAAACAAAGGGCAAGAGAGCAGGCGTAGGAGCCATAGGCATCTTGGCAACTTCCTCATGTAATTTACTTGTACTCTCTGGACCTACCCTGGCTCTGTCACAAATATATCACTTGCATTTAATGACAGACTGTTGTCTTATGACTGGGTGGGTCAGAAAATACTCAGGTCATGATAAGCAACTCAGGTCTCATGGTGATCTGGTGTCCCATAGTCAAACGTTCAGTTTGCACTAAGGCCCAGTAGCAGGCCAAGAGCTGCTTCTCAAAAGGAAAGTAGTTGTCTGCAGAAGATGTCAGAGCCTTGCTCCAAAATCCTAAAGGCCTCTGTTGCAATTCACCGATGGGAGATTGCCAGAAACTCCAAACAGCATCCATGTCTACCACTGACACTTCAAATATCATTGGATCTGCTGGATCATATGGTCCTATGGGCAGAGCAGCCTGAACAGCAGCCTGGACCTGTAGCAGGGCTTTTTCTTGTTCTGGGCCCCACTCAAAATTAGCAGTTTTTCGAGTCATTCAGTAAATGGGACAGAGTAAGATACCCTAAATGAAGAATATGTTGTCTCCAAAATCCAAACAGACCTACTAGGCGCTATGCCTTCTTTTTGTTCATAGGGCAAGTCAGATGCAACAATTTATCTTTTACCTTTGAAGGAATATCTCTACATACTCCACATCACTGGACTCCTGGAAACTTGAATGAGATAGAAGGACCTTGAGTTTTTGTAGGATTTATTTCTTATTCTCTGGCTCTCAAATTCTGTACTAACCAACCCAAGGAGGTTGCTGCCTCCTGCTCACTAGGCCTAATCAGCATTACATCATCAATGTAATGGACCAGTGTGATATTTTGAGGAAGAGAAAGGTGATCAAGATCCATACAAACTAAGTTATGACACAGGGCTGGAGTTAATATACCTTTGTGGTAAGAGAGTGAAGGTATACTGCTGGTCTTGCCAACTGAAAGCAAATTGTTTTTGATGGTCCTTATGCATAGGTATGGAGAAAAAGGTAATTGCCAAATCAACAGCTGCATACCAACTACCAGGAGATGTGTCAAACTGCTTAAGCAAAGAAATCATATCTCTGGCACCACAGCTACAACTGAAGTCACCACTTGATTCAGTTTGCTGTAATGTACAGTCATTCTCCAAGAGCCATGCACAGGCCAAATGGAAGAATTAAATGGAGATGTGGTGGGAACCACCACCCCTACATCCTTCAAGTCCTTGATGGTGGCACTAATCTCTGCAATCCCTCCAGTAATGTGACACTGCTTTTCGTTCACTATTTCACCAGGCAACAGTAACTCTAATGACTTCCATTTAGCCTTTCTAACCATTATAGCCCTAATATGACAGGTTAGGGAACCAATGCGAGGATTCTGCCAAGTACTAAATATAAGTATCCCAGTTGTATGTACATTCTGGAACAGGGGAAATGACCACAGGATGAATTTGAGGGCCTATTGGACCCACTGTGAGTCAGACCTTTGTTAAAACTCCACCTGACCTCTATAGGCCCCTACTCTTACTGGAGGGCTACTATGATGTTTCGGATCCCCTGGAATCAGTGTCAGTTCAGAACCGTGTCCAGTAGTCCCCAAAATGTCTGATCATTCCCCTTTCCCCAGTGTATAGTCACTTAGGCAAAAGCCCTTAGGTCCCTCTGGGGGAAGGATAGGAGAATGACTGACTATACAAATTTTGGGGGCATTCCCCAAGGAGACCTGGCCTCCCAATCATTCATGGCGTTCTGAATTGTAAACTGGTTCAAATCTGGGAACTGGTTGAGGGTCTGTGATTGTCTATTACCATGATTTGAAACAGGTCTCTGTTCTTTTGCTTTTAAATTTTTTTGACTATGTAAATCTAGCAAAAATTTTATAGGCTTCCCATCTATTTCACTTTTGGGAACACTGTGGCTAATCAGCCAATGCCACAGGTCTACGTGTGTCAAACTGTTCTACCCATTATTCTGCTTTTGCTGTCCATTAAGGTAAGAATGGAGACTCTGCCTTTGACAATTAAGTGCTGCCACTTGACCTCTCCTACTCTGAGATCCAATCAAGCCCATTGCCCTTTGTCTTAGTTATTTTTACTCGTTGCTGGGACAAATACCCCACACTCAAAATGAGGAAAGGAAAGGTTTATTCAGCTCACAGTTGCTGGAGGTTTCAGTCCATATTCGGCTGGCCCAAGGCTGAGTGGAACAGGGCAGAGGGCGTCCAGTTCATGGCGGCAGAACAACCAGGGGAGCAGAGAGCAACAGCCCTTTAAAAAGTCTCTTTGTGCTCAGTCACTCTGATGTGGGCCCGCTGTGCCCTAGGGTGGAACCAATCATACCCCAGGATGGGCCCTTGATCCTGCTCTAGGGAGAAGCCAATCATATTCTAGGCAGGCCCAGGTCATGCTCCAGGAAGGAACCAATTGTACCCCATCAGTACTAAAACACATAATCCCAGTGAATCATGACTCATGTGTCAAACTCTAGAAGTTGACTCATGTCTCAAACTCTAGAAGTCCCTGCTCCATGATTGCATGAGGCTTTGGGGGGGACAACTAGACATAAACCATAACACCCTTAAATTTTCTAATTGATTAACTGCAGTTCCCACTATAAGGCCAGGCATACAGAGAAGAGCAATGAAAGGGCTCTTCAAGGATGCTGGTGCACTCCTCAAAAATCTGTTTCTCAAGGTGTTAGTGAAAGGTATGTTTTAGGGATCATCCAAATGTGGAGGATTAGGTTTAACAGACAGATCCACTCCAGCATTCCCATTTTCCTAAGCCTCTGAATCCCCTCCTTAATAATAAACCATGGAATATCAGGCATCTCTAACTCATTCACAGTGGACCTTCTTTTGAGCTATATTTCAGATAACCAGCCAAATAAACTATTAACACCTCTCTTTACTCCATGAGCTGCAGCATTAAATTCAGAATCCCTACTTATTGGGCCCGTATCAACAAACTCAGCCTGATCCAGGTGTATGTTTTTGCCACCATTATCCCACACTCATAAAATCCATTCCCAAACTTGCTCATTGGGCCTCTGCTTATAAAAGAGCTAGAAAACTCAAGTAGCTCTTGGGGAGAATAATGAATCTCCTCATGAATCACATTATGTACCTCACCATTAGGTGCCTTATGAAATTTAATCCTGGTTATGGGCCTAAAGGCAAAAATGGATTGTGAGGGTCGGTCTTGAGGAGTCTCAGCATTATCCTGTTTGGTCAACAAAGGATTAGTTTCCCCAGATATATTAGAAGACACTAAAGCAGGAGGTAGAAGTGATACCTTCACCACAGTGGGCAGGGAAATCTCTTCCATAGGCAAAAACAGTCTCATTAAGCATCCAGGAACTCAATATCCTCAGCCTCCTCCCACACATCTCCATCGCAATTTGTGGGATTCCATTCTCTTCCTATCAGTGCCCTCACTTTTGCTTCAGATACTCTTCAAAGCTGAGCATTACATTTACATTGTAGTTTAGCCAGTTGAATGAGGGCCTGCGTTTGGGGTTCTGCAATCTCAGCCTTGTGGCCAAAAGAGAGGATATTATCTTTCAGGACAAACTGAGAGACTGCTAAATTTCTTATAGAATCTTTTTTTTTTTTTTTTTTTCTTCCAGTACCAGGGATTGAACTCAGGACCTTGTGCTTGCCAGGCAAGTACTTATTCTACAGAGCTATCTCTCTGGCCTGCAAATTCTTATAGAACCTTTGAGCTTCTTGTTTTCACTAAGAATTTTATCAAGTGAGGCTAAGACAAACCAGTCGGCATGATTATATTCCTTACTCCGCCAAAAAATTTCAAAATTTCTATGCACAGCATCACTAAATTCCTAACATCTCACAAGTGGTGAATTAGAGTAATCAAATGGATCTAAGTGGCATATTAGTTTAAAGAGTTCATGCCAAGGATTATCAATATACTCCTCAAGATCAGGAGAGACCATGGTGTCTTCAGGTCTCATCGAACCACAGAGCCAACAGCAAGAACTCCTAAAGCCCTTAAAAATACCATCATTATATTCTGTTCCTCTAGAGCCACTCTGGGTACCAAAATCTGTATCAGTCAGGGTTTTACTAGAGGTACACATATAACACGGGGTATATAAATGTGTAAGAAATTCCAAGACTGCTTACAATGTTCAGCCACAGAGTCAGATGAGGAAGCATGCAGAGGGTGTCTCCACGGTGGAGACTGAAGGATTCAGTTCAAGGTCGGGAGCTCACAGCAGTGTTCTGTGCAAGTCCGTATCAGGATGGCGATGGATCTGTGGCAGAAGGCCAATGAGTGTACACCAGAAGGCTGAAGGATCCAAGCAGAATCCAAGAGTCTGTGCTATAACCAGGAGATAACATCTAAGCTGATGGGGAAGACTAGAGCTCTTCCAAGGAAGACTGGGGCCCTCCAACCTTCCTCATTCTCCTTTAAATGATGAGTCACCCCTAGGGTGTAGAATTGCTGAGATGATTTAGTTAATCTCTTAGCTTCTCAAGTTGACACAATCAACCAACCACTATACCAACCTAACCAAAAAAGGACAGGAAAGACCCAAATGAATGGGGGTCTTAGAAATGAAATGTGCACAATCACAATGGACACTGTCAAGATCAAATACATTATTAGAAACTACTACATAAACCTGTATGCTAATAAATTGCAGAATTCAGAAGAAATGGATAGATTCCTAGATACATACGAATTACCAAAACTGTGTCAAGAGGATTTAAAAATCCTGAATAATCCAATAATAGCCAATGAAATTGAAGCAGTAATAAAAATAAATAAAACCTATCAAGAAAAGCCCAGGCCCAGATAGGTTCACTACTAATTTCTACAAAAATTTCAGGAAACTTTTAAGTTTGATATTCCTCAAGCTTTTTAATGAAATTAAAAGGGAAGGAGTACTCTCAAAGTTACTCCTAGAAGCTAGCTAACATTACTCTGATTTAAAAAAAAAGACAAAGATCCATCCAAAAATAAGAACTATGGGCCAGTCTCTTCAGTATATTGACAGAAGCAAAAGTCCTCAACAAGATGCAGGCAAACAAACTGCTAATGAATCTTCAAAAAGATCAGACATCATGATCAAGTTGGCTTCATCCCAGAGATGCAAAGATGATACAACATACACCAGTCAATAAATTAAAGAAGGGGGAAAAACTACACAATCAACTCAATAAATGGTGAAAAAGGATGGAGAAAGTCCAATTTTTTTGTCTGGAAGTTCATTCGACCTTGTTATTTCTCTTTTCTACATCTTTCCAAGAGTTAAAGACATTATATTACAGGATACACACATACCCATGATTATAGCACAATAGCAAAATCTTGGAAGCAAACTATATGTCCATCAGCAGATGAATAGATAGGGCCGGCAAGATAGCTCAGCAGTTTAAAGCGCCTGCTTAGGTAAGCTTAAGCAACCACAGGGACCAGGGTTTGATCCCTGGCACCACATGCTGCACCAGCCCCATCCCCAGGGCAAGCTGAGCCAGCCATAAGATAAACGAATAAATAAAGTTTAAAAAAAAAGGAATGGATAAAGAAAAGGTGGGACTGCCAGATATGGTGGCACATGCTCGCAATCCCAGGAGACTGAGGCAGAAGGACTGTTGTGAATCAAAGCTAGTCTGAGTGAAAGGGACAAAGACAGAGACAGAGAGACATAAACAGAGAGAGAAAGAGAATGTGGTATTTATGCACAACATAGTACTCCTCTGCCATAAAGGATAAACTTGAGTCATCTGCAGGAAACTGGATATGCCCTGAAACTATAATGTTAAGTGATATAAATCATACACACAAGCTTGAATATTACATGCTTTCTCTTATATGAAAAAGCCAGAGTATAAATAGTGAAATAAAAGATAAAAACATACAGTCAGATAGATCTTTTATATGAGAAGCAAATCAAAAGATGGAGGTAATGGGCCGGGGAGATAGCTCAGTAGAATAAGTACTTGGCTGGCAAGAGCACTGTCCTGAGTTCAATCCCCACTACTGCAAAAAAAAAGATGAGGTAAGTAGACAGACCAGAAAGGGGATAACTTTTTTTTTTAACTAAGGTATATTGTGTATATGTACTAACTCCCTCAAAGAATGTAGTCATTATGTACTACAAGCATGTACTAATAAAACAATTTTAAATATTCCATTGTATGAATATGTTATCTATTCACTAACTGATAAGTATTTGGGTTGTTTCCATCTTTCTGCTGAATACTGCTGCAATGAACGTATACAAGTTTTCATGAAGACATAAACTTTTTGCTTTTCATGGGTACATATCTCCAGTCAATATCGGGTATATATTCATACAAATGACATATACATGGGTCACTTGATAATTCTGGGTTTAACTGTTTGAGGAAATGTCAGACTTATTTCCATGGCAACAGCACTCATTTTACATTCTCACCAACAATATATAAAAGTTCTAATTTCTTCACACTTGCTTTGGCACTTGTTATCTGTCTTTTAGGTTATAGCTATCCTAGTGGGCAGGAAGCGGTATGTTACTGTGGTTTTTATTTGCATTTTCCTCATTGCTGATCATGCTAACCATGTTTCCACATGCTATTTCTTTACTTTAAAAAAAAAACAAATATTTTCACTTTTTTGTACATGGTCTCACTATGCAATTCAGACTCATAGTGATCCTCCTTTCTCAGCCTCCTCAGCGCTGGTATTACAGGTGTGTGCCACCCCACCCAGTTTCAGGACCAGCATGGCATGTGGTACCAGGGATTGAACTCAGGATCTTGCGCCTGTCAGATAGGTGCTTATGCCGATGAGCTATCTCCCCAGCTCTATTTCTTTACTTTTAGTAGCTACTTCCAAGTTACAGCAATTATTTGCTATAGATAATTACATTAAACTTTGCTCAAATTGTTATATGTAGTTTCCTGATTGGACCCTAGCTCCTAAATATGGGAAGTCACTAACTTAATAAGCAGAAAATGTCTAACAGGTTTTAAAAATAGGAAGTACCCAGGCATGGTGGCACACACCTGTAATCCCAGCACTCAGGAGGCAGAAGGAAGAGGATCATCACAAGTCCAAGGTCAGTCTGGGCTACATAGAGGTTAAAGCTGGCCTGAACTACATAGAGAGTCTCTGTCTCAAAAAAATATCAAAAGAAATTAAAAATAAATAAATAAATAAATAAATAAAAATAGGATATAAAAGAGAAAGCCTGAAAATATTTATAACTGGTAGACACTCCCTTTAGAAAGAGCTAAGGAAAAGCCTGGAAGGGTATACGGAATTAAAAAACTCCTGGGAACAAATCTTTCAATTTTGCATGTGTGAGTTCATATTTGTTTTTAATAAAAGAAACTTTTTTTTAGGAATCTTTTTTGAATAGGAACTATTAAGCTCTGTTTTATAAGAAATTTTTAGTTTTTGTTTGCTCCAATGGCATTCAAAGGACAAGTCCTAGACAAATTTTATTTGGAAAAGGTGACTTCTATATGGAAGATTAATAACAGCCAATGCAACCAGGCATGGTGGCACAAGCCTATAATCTCAGCACTTTCAGGGACTGAGACAGGAGGATCAAAACTTTGCCTAGCAAGATTGTCTCAAAAAAATAAAATATGGAATCCAAAGGTGGTGGAGCCAGGGGCAAGAATTTAACCCTTCTGGGGCACACAGCCAGTGACACCTCCAGCTAGCTAGACCTCTCTCACTACACATTCAGCCAGGAATCCACCCATATATGAAGCACTGAGGAGCACAGCACCTATACCCTCAGTCATTTTCTAAAAGCCCCACCTCTTACACTTGAAACTCCTGGGGGACATTTGAGATGTAAATTATACGAAGTAGCAAATCCTAAAACATAAGGGACTGATCCAGAAGCACCAATTTAGTGGTGCTTTCCAGAGAGTAAAAGAGTCAGCATCTATAAGCCATTAGAAATGAATGAACTTAGCAGCAGGTGCTTTACTGGTTTCTGAGCACACTGAGAAAGGGAATCCTAGGGAGGGATGTGCAAGACAGCTCATATTTAGTTAGGGGCTGGTGACAAAGTCATTTTGTTGGATGATACCCTATCTGGAGAGTTCTGCTTCTAACAAATGTTATGTGTCACAGAAATAGATGGGAACAATGGCACTAATGACGCATGGAAAAATCAATGTGCTGGCAGGAAAATTGTCATTATCAGAAAAAAAACAAAGGTGGTGGAACACACCTGTGATCCCAGCACTTGGGGGCTTGAAAACAGGAGGATCAGTAAAAGTCCGAACTGCATAGTGAGACCCTACATGGAATACATTAAAAAATAATAATAAAAATAAATAAAATATAAAGGGCTTAGGCATATACTCAGTGCAAAGGCCTGGGTCCAACCCCCAGTAGCACAAAAACAAAACAAAAACTGAATGTAACTGGTCTTGAGAAAACTCAACAGCAATATTTGAAAAGGTGGTACTGCCAGGGCCAACTGAAGTGAAGGAGTGGGGACTACTGTGGAAAGGGACTGAGAAATAGCACTATGCCCAGAAAAATGGAAACCAAACTTATTTATAAATGAATAAACATTGCTGTGTGCAATAAAATTGGTAGGCCTGGCTGCAAGTCCTCTGTTCTGTATTGTATATGGACACAGAACACATAGCAAAAGTATACAAATATACATGGTAAGAAAAGACATTCAAGTCAAAGCTAGTGAAAGAAAAAGGACATATGGGCTGGCGAGATAGCTCAGCAGTCTAAATTGCCTGCTTAGGCAAGCTTAGGCAACCACAGGGACCATGATTGGATCCCTGGTACCACATGCTGGGCCAGCCCCATCCCCAGGGCAGGCTGAGCTGGCCATAATATTTAAAAAAAAAAAAAAAAAAGAAAAAGAAGAAGTAAAAGGATATGACATGTGGGGGACAGGGGAGTAGGACACATGGGAAGCCTTTAAGGATAATGTCTCCTTTTTTTTTTTGATATTATTTGTTAAAAAAATACTAAAGCAATATCACATATGAAAATCAAATGATGGGTGTCATCATACTGTGCATGTACATGCACACTTTCATTGCTGTTTTTTTCTGAGACTTTGAGTCTTAGGTCAATTTGCTGTTCCATATGGCTTAATTTGCCCATATCTTTAAAAAAAAAAAAAAAAAAGGAAACAGACACAGTGGCACCAAGATGTGGCACAGAGTGGTAAGCGATAGGGTAAACAAGGAGCCTCTCTGAGTGGTGCTGTTCAAACACTGGCATATAACAACCCGAAAAAGACAAAAGGGAGGGAAGAGGGTCCCCTGGACCCAAAGAAGGATCTGAAGAATGAATTGAAGCCCACAGAGAGAGTGACCGGAGAAACAGCCACGAAGAGGAAGGAGGTAGCTGGTGGCATCTACTCTCCAAGAGGGGATGCAGTGTAGACAGATTAAAACCTGCAGATACACAGTGACTGCTGGCAACCTCAGAGGCCTCCAGGGAGACACAGCAGAGCAGGAGAGCAGCACAAGTGCAGGACTACACTAGCTGGTGGTAACTGCTGAAGTCTTGGTCACAAGCTATCTTGGAGGTGAGGGGAGCAGAAGGAGGAAAGGAGGGCGGGAGGGAAGGAGGGAAGGAGGGAAGGAAGGAAGGAGGGAAGCAGGGAGGGATGGACGGAGGGAGGGAGGGAAGGAAGGAGGGAGGGACATCCTGTTCACCAAAGGCAGACCCAGGGGGCAATGAGGTAAGACAATCCAAAAACCACCCACCTGGCCTCTCTGAAGTGGTAACAACAAAGTAATAGAATGAGGCTCTAAAAAGAAAAAATAAAATCAGAAATAATTTCTCAGATAAAGGCAGAGATGGTGTCTACAGTGAAAACCACATTTAATTACTCTAGAGCAGATACAGAGAAAAACATAGAAAACCTTAAGAAAATTATGGAAGCCATGAATGTTCAACACAGGAAAGAGAGGCTGGGGAGATAGCTCTGTGGCACAAGTGCCTACATGGCAAATGCAAGATTGCGAGTTCAAACTCTGGTCCTGCCAAAAAAAGAAAAGAAAATAAAGTGGCCCAGGCATGGTGGGGCATGCCTGTAATTTCAGCTTCTTGAAATCTGAGGCAGGAGGATCACAAGTTCAAGGTCAGCCTGAGCAATTTAACAAAATCCTGTCTCAAACATAGGAAAGAAATGAAACCCATATGGCAGATTCAAGCACACAGACAGGAGAATAAAAATTTCATTGAAAGTATCCATAGCAGATTAAGCCAATTTGAGGACAGGATCTCAGACAGAAGACAGGCTTCAGATTAGCAATGATGAAAAACAGATTCTTTAAAAACAGCAAAGGACCATGAGAAATCAATGCAGCAGCTACTACATTAGGCAAAGAATAATTTAAGAGTGTTTGGAGCCAATAAAAAGCAGGAGATTGCACAAATTATATATACATACATATATACAAACATATGTATATGTGTGTGTGTATGTATGTGTGTGTGTGTGTGTGTGTGTATATATATATATATATACATATATATATATATATTCTACATATTCTTTTTTTTTTTTGGTACTAGGGATTGAACTCAGGACCTTGGGCTTGCCAGGCAGGCACTTACGTCACTGAGCTAGCTTCCCTGGTAGGGAAAAAAGAATCTGACCAACAGTTAAGTAAAGCATACAGAACTCCAATTAACCATAATAATAAAAAAAAAGTCTACTGGGGGTTTTCTAGTTAGCTCAATTGTTTAAGTGCCTGCTTGGGCAAACCCAGTCAGGCACAGGGAACTGTGGTTTGATCCCCAGCTCCACATGCCTTACCAGACCCACCCTTAAGGCAGCCAGAGCCAGCCAAAAAAAAAAAAAAAAAAAAGCCTATGGCCAGGCATATCAGTGAAGATTCCAGAAATTCAACACAAGAATAGAATCTTAAAAGCTTCAGGTAAAAGAAACAAAGGAAACAAGGAAAGCCCATCAGAATCACAGCTGACTTCTCAGCACAAACCCTGAGGTCAAGGAGAACTTGGAGTAAAGTACTTCAAGTTCTAAAGGAAAACAACCACCAGCCCAGATTGATGTACCCCACAAAACTATCCTTCAAAACTGAAGGACAGGGTCAGAGAGCTAGCTCAGCAGCCTAAGCATGCTGCATGGCAAGTACAAGGACCCAAGTTCAAACCCCAGTACCACATGCCATGCCAGCCTTGGAACCTCGGGCATGCCGTGCTGGCCCCAGAACCAGGTGTGGTGGTGCATACCTGTATCCCAGTGCTGAGGAGGCTGAGACAGGAAGATCACTACAAGTCTGAGCTGTGTAAGAGCCAGGCATGGTGCACATGCCTGTAATCCTAGCACTTGGGAGGCGGAGGCAGGAGGACCAGTGTGAGTTCGAGACCAGCCTGGGCTACAAAAGGGAGCTCAAGGCCAGCCTGAACCGCACAGCGAGACCCTGTCTCAAAAAAAAAAAAAAAAAAAAAGACAACTCTGAGATGTGTAGTAAGATTCTGTATGCAATAAAAATAAATAAATAAAAAATAAACTGATGGAGAAATAAGATACTTCCACGACAAAAAATATCCGAGGAAATTTATGACCACCAAAGCAGCACTCCAAAATGTTTTGAAGGACATTCAGCAAGGACTACAACCCCATGAACTCTAACAGAAGGAATCTACCAGGCAAGGCAACAAACAGATGGAAGGGGAAAAAGAGGTGGTCATTAAGAAAATAACGTGGTAAGAGGAGCTAGGAGATAGCTCAGTAGGATAAGTGCTTGTATTGGCTCAGGAAAGATTGAGGTGTCTTCTCCACTCAGTGTGCAGCCCATGGGACAGCAAGGTGCAGAGATCTGCCAAGCCTAACCACAGAACTGGGTTTTTGCAAACTAGCTGTGAGCCAAATGCTCGATACACTTTGAAGTTTCCCACTGGCTGGCTTTTGTCCTGGGAATACTTCTCATCTTGATGATCTTGACAAACAATCTGGCTATTAAAGTCTTGGTTATTTCCTTCTCTTCCAGTTCTGAAGAATTGCTGCTATGAAATAGCAGGCACTTTAAGAGGAGTCACAGGGCTGGGGAGACAGCTTGGCAGTCTAAGTGCCTGCCTGGCAAACACAAGAACATAGGTTCAATCCCCAGTACCACATGCCATGCCAGCCTTGGAACCCAAGGCACACCGTGCTGTGTGTGTGCGTGTGCGTGTGCATGTGCGTGCGTGTGTGTGTGTGTATGTATATATATATGTCAGTTACAACCATGAATGTTAATAATCTTAATTCACCAAACAAAAGACACAGACTGGCAGAATGGATCAAGAAGCAAGCCACAGCAATATGCTACATACAAGAAACAGATTTATGTCAAAAAGAAATTCACAGAAAAGTCAAAGGATAGAAAACAATACTCCATGCAAGAGGAATAAAGAAAAAAGCAGGGGCAGCTATTCTCTTCACAGATAGTGAATCTCAAACCAAGACTGATTAAGAGAGGCAAAGAAAGTCACCACATCCTTGTAAAGGAAACAATCTGAGGAAGAGATAACAAACGAATATACATGCAACAAATACTAGTGCACCCAACTATGTAAGATATATATTAACGGACATGAAAAAGCAAATAAGCACTAACACAGTTGTATTAGGGAATCTCGATACACCACTGTCACAAAAAGACAGTTCAATTACTCAGAAAAATCACCAATGAAATATTAGAGCTAAAAAAACTTTTGAACAAATGGACTTAGTAGATATTCACTGAGTGTTCCACCCCACATCAGAATACATTCTTCTCAGTTGCATATGGGATGGAACATGCTTAACTAAATGCAAAGGAATTGAAACTATCCTACGCATACTATCAGCCCACAGTACAAAGGAAAGAAACATAAGAGAAAAACTATGCAGCACTCCACTGCAGGGTAACTGTGTCCGACTGCTAGAAGCTATCTCATCAGTGCAGGCTAAAGCCACGATGACATACCAGAGAAAAGTAGTAGGGCACACACAGCATCTGCTCTCAGCAACAGTGATAAATGAGGCTCACACACGACGTTGGTAGGGATTAGTCACTGTCCATAAGCTTTGAAAAAGAGAGACCTGAACTAACCTGCCTCTGGAAAGCACCAGCCATGTAAGGTCTCGTCCCTGCTAAGGAGCTGAAAATCCAGGCTGGGGAGACAGCTGAGTAGAATTAGCGCTTACCTGGCAAGCACAATGGTCTGAGTTCAATCCCTGGTTCCAGGGGGGAAAAAATGGATTTCAAAATCCATCCCACTAGCAGTGGGAACCACATGAGGGATGAAGTAGAGAAACTGGAGACAGAAGGCAAGCGTTGTGCCAAAAGCCAGGTGATGCCACTTTAGGAGCCTGTGCCACCTGCCTTCAAACAGGGATAATACCTTCAAGGGGGTGCTCAAAGTGATTCACCAGGTTATTGAAAGAACACCCATATACAGCTTAAGTTTTAATAGCAGTAGCACTGTGCCCCTCTGCCTCCTCGCTGAGTGGGGCACATGAGCTTCCATAGTACAAGGGGTGATGGCACCACTCACTCACTTGTTCTTTTCCTAATGTGTGCAGCTTCTGTGATACAAAATGACATCAATGTGGCTCAGTTCCTGAAAATGGGATCCTTTACAGCAGAATCATCACTACATTGAACCATGAGACACATAAAAAACTACACAACTTGCCCCTCAAAACTCTCCTGCTATCATCCAGCCAGGACCTGAGACAATTTCCAGAACGTAAACTTAGAGTGTGTACTTACTGGTGCTCCAGTTTGCTACCTTTCCTGGGATGGCACATGTTTGTCAGAAGCATGGAATCCACCTGATGTTCCTGAAGCACACACATCCACCCTTCCGAGACAGGAGATGGTGCAACAACTGCGAAAAATTAGCTACTTGGAAAAGAAACTATATTGAGTGTATCTTGCAAAAGCTTTTGTAAATATTGATTTCAATATAGTCTTTTAAAAGATAAGCTAAAGTGTGCTATAAAAGTTATCATAAAGTTTATGTAAATGTGGAAGGGAGGAGGGGTTTAAAGGGATGGTAAGGGAATGGGAAAGAAAAAGAACAAGTTATACTGCATACAGGTACAAATACTTTGTGATGAATATGATCATGTATATATAAAATATAGCAGTACAATATGATTGAAAATAAAATAGAA
>PVKN010016590.1:0-17836 GCA_004027915.1 Capromys pilorides | reverse complement strand
CTGTTTTTCAAATGAATGTTATGTAATGCACAGTATTCTGAAATTGAGTCCACCCCATATGGTATACTTCTTACTTGCTGAAATTTTCCTCTTTCTATTTTATATTTTTGTCAGTAGACTATTAGAGAAATGCATAGCTCCATAGCCTGGATCAATAACTAGACTCCCTCAGGTATTTATTGGTAGTCATTTCACAAATCCTTACATTTTTGAAAGCGTGGCTATCCCTTTTAGTAATTCAAAAATGTTTTCAAGGCACTTGTTTATATTCAAAGTCTGTTATCTTGCGTGAACATTCCCCCAAACATGCGCAAGGCATTTTTCTTATATTTTAGGTTGTCAGTATGAAATGTACTTAAATTTTCCCATAGCATCAGTTTTCTTTGTCAAGTTTTCAACACATTTCCTATGCCTTGATAACAGATAATGCCTTGTTCTGCAATTACTTTCAAGTAAATGACTTCTGTGGTTTTGTACTTTTAACTCATATTAAAAATACAGTAAGAAGCTCGTTGTCACAGGAAACTATCTTTGTGCAGAAGTGAATGCAACATTTGAAGGAGCTATTTAAGATGAGGACAGTTCCATTCCTGAGCAACACTAATATTGAGGCGTGGGCTTGCTGGCCTGCAGGGTGTGAATTCCCAGCCATTGTTTGCTGTCTTGCTCAACCCAGGAGCTAAACCACTTGTTAGTCAAACCATTATGTTCAAAGTAAGGGAACAGTTTTGAAAAAATTTCTTCCATATTCAAGAAAACAGAAACTAAATAGCTAGACATAACAGAGTGGAACAAATTGTTGGTTGTGATGAACACAACCTGTGCCCTGGAAAAGTTAAGTGTATATTTTTTAAATGTTCTTTTCTGTGTGCTTAAAGCCAACATTATGAAAATAGTGTGTCTTCAAAAGTATGGGGATTATGAAAAAGGAATAAAAAATAAATCAACAATCTATTTATAGGCCATTACTGTCAACATTTTTATGTATGTGTTTTGATCTTCTGTGTATATTAAAAAATCACAAAGGTATGTGCTTATCATCTTGTATACTTGTTAAATACTTCCATAATAGTATTTTTAAAATTTATTTTTATATAGTCATAACTAAAATACTTCTAAACAAGTATTGCTAACAGAAATACTTCTAAATATGGAGGACTAGATTTTAGATGCACCAGCCAACACTCTGGAAACACATTTCATTTTTTGATAGCTGTAGGAATTTTGCTCATTGTAGATTTAAAATTCATAGGTAGGAAGTATGAGCACGCTTTAAGATGTTGCTACATGCTTTAAATCTTAACTTGCTTCACTTTTGAAAATAATATACCCATCAGTGTATGTGCTATAATAAAACATAAGAAATGCACCAAAGTGACTTATTCCTTTGTAGCTTATAGCTATAAAGAGACATAGGAGGTACAAAAATTTCCTAAGACTGATGTCAGCTGGGACTACTATATATGGCTATGTGACCCCAAAACCGTTCTATTACATAGTCTCAATGACAATTTGCAGGGAAGAATTTTATGTTATTCAGGTTACTATAAAAATAAGAGCTTTCGTAAATGAAGATTTTTAGCTTAGTGCGTCACTAGATGGCCTTTTCTGCACTTAGGCTGATGTATTGCATGGTTACTTGCATCCTTTTCTTTTTTCTTTCTTTTTTTTTTTTTTTTTGCATTTTGTGCAGGATCTCACTACGCAGCTCAGACTCATAGTGATCCTCTTGTTCTGGCTCAGCATGCCCAGGGCCGGGACCGCTGTGTCATGTGGTACCAGAGATCAAATCGCAGCCCCTGTGCTTGTCTAAGCAGGTGCTTATTCCACTGAACTATCTCACTGGCCCTCCTTGTACCACTTTTCAGTACAAACAGGGCAATAAGGAGATGCCTCTTCATCCTAGTATGATGCTCATGGGACTGATTGCCATCTTCTATCTTCTATCATTTGTCAGCTTATTGAAGTGAAATTTATATATAATAAATTTCAGTTTTTTGTTTATCTTTTTGAGACAGGGTCTTGCTATGCAGTTCAGGCTGGTCTTGAGCTCACTTTTGTAGCCCAGGCTGGTCTCAAACGTGCACAGATCCTCCTGCCTCAGCCTTCCAAGTGCTGAGATTACAGGCATGTACCACTACGCCTGGCTGTTTTCTTTTCTTTTTTTTTGCAGAACTGGGGATTGAACTCAGGTCCTTGCATTTGCCAGGCAAGCACTTATTCTACTGAGCTATCTCCTGAGTCCTAAATTTCAGTTTTAAGCACATAATTTTATTAGTTTTAGACAGAATGTGTTTTATTTTTCTGGAACTGGAAATCGAACTCAGGACCCTGCACTTGCCGTGCAAGAACTACACCACTGAGCTATATTTTAACAAATATGTACAGCCTTGCCCCCACAACCCACAGCCTCCACGATCATGACATTGAGTACTTCCATTACCTCTCAAAGGTGCCTGTGTCCTGTAAGAAATCTTTCTCCAGCCTCTTGACCTTTGGCAACTCAAATCTGCTTTGCAGCAGCATTTTTAAAATTTCTAGAATATTAATAGAATCCTTTGCATCTGATTTCTCTCAACATCAAGTGCTGGAGGATATATGCATTGTTGCATTTTATAAATTCATTCACTCTTCTTTGTTGCTTAATAATATTCAGTGATATAGACGTACTATATTTGTTTTTGTTTTTGCCTTGTTTTTGCATTTTTATGGAAGGGTCTACAAGGTGTTCAGGGTCTCACTACTAGATTGGACTCGCAATGATCCATCTGTTTACAGCCTCCCATGAGCTGGGATTATAGGCTAGTGCCACCAGGCCCAGTCTCAATTGCCGGCTCAGCATGTCCTGGGGGCGGGACCAGTATGACAGGACTGGGGATTGAACCCCGGGCCCCTTTGCCTGCTTATAGGTGCTTTAATCCAGATGTACCACTATTAGTTCATGAATGCATCATATAATGATTATTTGAGCTCTTTCCCAATACTTGAAAATTACTAGTTTTTTGAGAGAAGACTTTCTGAACATAAATGCAAATTTTGTATATGTTTTCATTTCTCTTGAGTAAATATGTACAGTGGGATCGCCTGACTTATAATATAGTGTATTATATTATATATAAATATATAATATATTTACATACAGTTTAAGTCAAATATGTATATTTTATTTATGGCCACCCATTTTATTCTAGTACCAGATATTGAAAAGCTTTTCATTTTTCCACTGAATTGTTATAGCATATTTTTTTTCAAATCTATTTTGTACACGAGTCTGTTTCTAAACTATCCTGTCTGTGGACTCATTTACTTGCTTAGCTTTACATCACAGTGCATCTGAATTTCTACAGTCTTTAAATAAGTTCTGAATTTAGGCCTTACTGGTCCTACAACTTTATTGTTTCTCAAAGTTGTTCTTGTGGACTGGGGAGATAGCTCAGTAGAATAAGTGCTTGCCTGGCAAGCATGAGGGTCTGAGTTCAATCCCTGGTTCCTCAAACAAAACAAATTAAACCAAACAAAAAATAAAGTTGTTTTTGCTAATCTAGCCCCTTTAAATTTCTATATGAACTTTAGGATCAACTTGTGAATTTCTTTAGAAAGGATTTTATCTACAGCACATAAAGAACTTTTATCTGGAATATATGAAGAACTCTCAATATGTAATATATATTGATATCAAGGGGTCGGAGTGAGATCAAGAAAGTCTCTATTTGAAGCTTATCCAATCTATATTCCTTTAGAACTTCAGCCCAGTCATTACTAATACTGCAGAGGTACCCATTATGTTTTAGGCCCTAGAACACTTCAGGTTATCTTCAAAACATTTAGAAATATGAAGAGATTTTTGCTATTTAATCCTGGTTCCTGAAAGCAGGTCAGGGCATAAGGCAATCAGAATCTTGGTGTGTCACATTAAAATCAGGCCGGACTAGCTGGCAAGATAGCTCAGCAGACAAAGCACCTGCTTTGGCAATCACAAGGACCAGGGTTCGATCCCTGGTCCTGCATGCTGCAGCACTCTGAGCCTGTTACACAGTCTAGGGCGTGGTGGTGCACACCTGTAGTGCCAGTGCTGGGGAGGCTGAACACAGAAGGATCACCGAGAGTCTGATCTGCATAGTTAGACCCTGTACCATATACAAAAAACAAAAAAAAAGCATCAGGCTAGGTTGCCAGGCATGGTAATGCATCCCTGGAATCCCAACATTTTGAGTCTGAGCCCTGCCTGCACAGCATAGTGACTTAGGAAGGCTGAGTCTCAAAATAAAGCAGAAATAAGTTGGGCATACAGCTCAGTGTGTAGATCCCAGTGCTGAGTAAGGAAGGTTAGATTTTTTTGGAGCAGAAGCAGGATTTAAATTCTACTAATTATTGCTGCAACCATAGGTCAGAGGTTCTCTTCTTGTACACAGTGCAGACTGACCTGACATTCTTGAAGCCACAAATTCAACATGAGAATGGTACAGTGTCACCATGGTTGGTCTTCTTGGTGGCAGTAGGGGGGCCGATGCCCTGTAAATTAAGCTTCCTTGCCCCTTGTTACAGTCATGGGAGAACACACTTCTTTATTTTACACCCACTCTTATGGTGTGTTTCTTTCTTAACGAATACACAGATTTTACTCTGTTTAGAACACATATTTTCAGGCTTATACTACATTTGTGTTTAAGATCTTGACTATTATGAAGCACTTAAAGTATTATAGTCTGATTATTAAAATTCATGCCTTTGAAATAAGATAACAGAAACGATGCATTTTGTACAAGCATTTCATTTGATGATCAACGTGCTCATTAGAATCGGTGATGATAGCGTCCAATATACTTGTCAAAATAAACTTATTAAAATACATCAGTTCTAAATAAAACCATGTATTGATTTGTCATTTGTTTTGCTAATAGACAACTTTACACCTGCTCTCAAATCATCTAATCAAAAAGTGCCCGTTTCCCAGACAGATGGAAGTTTAATGATTAGTACAATTCCTGGGTAGTGGGGGAGAGAGTACAGTCTCATCAGTACGCACCATTGGAACCTCTAACTTTCAGAAAAACAAAGAGAGAGTGCGTATGGAAGGCCATTGATATTCCTGCACAGATTGGAGTTGACACACAAAGGGAGAAGCACAATATTTCCACTCTGGTAAGCTATGTAGCAGCCCAGCGGCAGGGGTCCAGTGCTGCATTTCCTTCTGTTTTAGCTCTGTGGTCATTTCCGAAGCTGTGAAACTAAAATCTCTAAGAGACATGCAAAGACTCAAACCCCAGCGAGAACTCTGTAACAGTTCGCAGTCATACAGGAAGTAAACAATAAAGTACCTAACAGCACAAGGAGGATATTACAAGATGGCTTTACCAATTTAGGGTGATAGCCATTCAACAGAACTCTGTGACTTAGCGCTGTGAACACTGTGCTTAAGGATCTTTGCTAGATAGTATATAAATTGGACTGGCCTAGAGCTAATTAGGTAATAGTTTTTGTTTTTAATTAAGCTCTGTCTTACTTCAGTATCTCCCCAGGGGTCTGATATACATTGCAGTTCATCTTTTTACTGGGTGGGGGGGAGTGTTAAACCTACTTCTAATGGTTTTTCATTAAAATTTAAGTATACAAAATCTGTACTTTATTAAACAATATACATTCTTTTAAAGATCTCTGCATAGGGTGTCTCCAGTTTTAGCAAGATAGAAACAAGCTTGTTGGGGGCTGGGGAGATAGCTCTGTGGCACAAGTGCCTGCTTGGCAAGTGCAAGGCCATAAATTTGAACCCTGGTCCCACCAAA
The DNA here is from genome assembly GCA_004027915.1 of Capromys pilorides. Taxonomy (NCBI): domain Eukaryota; kingdom Metazoa; phylum Chordata; class Mammalia; order Rodentia; family Capromyidae; genus Capromys; species Capromys pilorides. Next base: position 12,053 of record PVKN010016590.1, on the reverse strand, counting down.
AAACAAACAAACAAAAAAAAGAAACAAGCTTGTCAGACCTGCCTTGGCTTCTGGTGTGTGTCCATCCTTTCTGGATCACTGTGTCACCTCTCCCGAAGTATAAGTGAACAAACTCATCATTTTGAAGACCAGTGTCACTGTTTAGTGTAAATTTAAAACTTAACACTTGCTGGGCCAGCCACATAGCTCAGCAGATTAAAACTCTTGCTTAGATAGATGTGGGGACTGAGGTTTGATCCCCTCCCCGAACCTGGGGTGCACTGAAACAGAGACTGAGACTGGAGGTGGTGGCATGCACACCTGTAATCCCAGCGCTTAGGATGCTGAAAACAGGAGCATCACTATGAATGTGATCTACATAGTGAGACCCTCTAGACCCTGTAGGCTCTGCACTAAATACATAAAGAAAAGTATCCTAAAACCTGTGCTTGCTGTTGGTCTCGTTGTGACTTTGCAGCCGCAGCCTGGCAGCGCATTCCTGGCAAGCTCCTGTGCTCAAGCCCTGCCTCGCTGGCAGTGTCTGTGATACAGGTTCACAGTGGCAGCACATAGAGAAAGAGGAGCAAAACACACCAGGAGACGGGCAGCACCAGTGTTCACCTAGGCTTTCCTGGGCCTCCTTTGTGGGGATTCTCATGCTCCACTTATTTTCACCTCCAGTGAATGAATCTGCTTCTAGTTCCTAACTTCAAGAGGTGTCCTCATTTTGTAGTCAGTCTGGAACCTGTACTCAATCCAGTTAAGCAGGTGCTGAACTCTGGCTATCTGGTGCTTGTTCCATTAAATTATATTGTGTGGCCTTTTGACTATAAACCCAACCGGAGAACTGGAAAGAACCAATGTGCTACAAGAAAGGTTGCTAAGGAGGGGACACGTGATCAAGCAGTACCAGGACCCATCCTGCCACATGACATAGTGATAGAAGAAAAACTGGGGGAGCTAAGCAGGGGCTCACACATGGCCCTAAAAGCAACACTGGAGGAGGAGCCTTAACTGATCTTGAGTTCATTCTCTCTCTTTTCCCCCACTCCTTTCTCTTGTATTGAGAACTAAATCCAGGGAATTTTCCTAGAGATACCTCCAGCCCTTTTTAAAGTCTTCATTTTGAGATGGGATCTAAGCCACTCATTTTCCCAGACAGGTGTTACAGACATGTGTAATCTCATCTACCCTTCTGTGGCTTTCTTAAAGTAATATACTACCTGTATGTAATATACTATCTATGATGCCTTTAATACAGAGTTAGTGTTTACACACTGATCAATATAGTCCCAACCAGTATCTCTGCTGGGAAGTCTTGCCAAAGACATCCCTATAGTTGGCATAGTCATGATTGTCTTAAGTGCTTGCCATTTCCTCTGTGTGAGACCATTTACTATTTACTCCCCACCAATAATGTAATAGAATTAATAACATAAGACAGTTTATTGAAATGAACTGACTTGAGTAGTTGATAAACCAAATAAGCAAAAACCATTTCTAACCCTTGTGATATTGATGAAGATTTTATTATATTTAACTGTTATATTTTCCCCGTTACTTTGGTGGTTACATAACCTATCAGTGGTCCTGGCAGTATCTGTATCTTTCTTTATGTCTAACCTCCCTACCGCCAATGATGACCATTTCATAAACCTTAGTGTCCACCTTCTCATGTTTCACTGACATTAGTAGAAAGACTCCTCTGCCTCAGTAGAGCAGAAAATTTTGATGATTTTCTTTTATCAAAAGCTAGGATCAATCCAAACATTCTAGCACACAAGTCATTTAATATTCACAGCACTGACCTTGAAAAGCAAGTTTTGTACTCAATGCTATGAAGCCTGATTCATAAAGGAATGAAGAATTAGTTTTTCTTTATAGAAAATAATCTCAAAACTACTTGGGTTTCTCACAAACTTTTTTTTCTTTCTTTCTTTCTCTTTCTTTCTTTCTTTCTTTCTTTCTTTCATCCTTTCTTTCTTTCATCCTTCCTTCCTTTCTAAAAACTTTTCATTTTATTAAAAAATAGCAGTACTGCATTCAGATGGCCTGAAACATGCTGACAGATCTCAAGAGAATTCTCTAATTTATGTTATGCTTTTTTAAAAACCAGGGATTGACTCAGGACCTTGTGCTTGCCAGGCAGGTGCTTATGCTGATGAGCTATCTACCTGGCCCCATGTTAGGCTTTCTTACACATTGTGACCCTTGACAGAATGTCCACAGAAATCAGGGAAAGAGACCATTGTGGAACAGTCGTGAGCTAGAAGACTTGTTTTATGTGGAAAAAAGAACACTGCTGATGTGAGAGGACCTCATAAATCATGGCAGAAATGTGGAAAGTTGTATTTCTAGATCCACATTTATTCTTTTTTTTTTTTTTTTGTGGAACTGGGAATTAAACTCAGTTCACATTTATTCTTAATATACATGTATTTCTATGTTGGAACTACTGGTGATACAAACCCACGAACTTGGGTTTACCAAGGCTGGACTGTACTGTACAGGAGACGTGACAATAACAGAAATCCTCTTTTTCCGTTTGTTTGATTAGTGTCAAGATATTTTTAGAATAAAATTTGAAATAGGGGAAATTACACTATCCTTATTTTTTCAGTAAATATTTAGTGGTTACTGGAGAGAGCCACATCCTTCAGGAAGTAGTCAGAGGTAGAATTGAAGACATATATTCATTTTGTGGCTTTGAAGAAGTTGCTTGACCATTTTAAACTTTGGTCTTATCTCTCTAAAATACAGCCGATCTATCTTAAGAGTTCTATGATTTTATTGCTCAGTGTTAAATCCTCAATAAATGGTGGCCATTGCCATGAGCATGACTGCCTCTAACATGCCTCCAGGACCACATTAGATGTGGACAGCACTTTCTCACGAGGAGTTTTCACTTGGAATGCAGGGTTATAAACAACTAATTATATCACAAGAGGGTGTAATTTAGGGCAATAAAAAGGTATAAAAACATTATGGGATTAGAGGGTGGGTAAGTATGGCCTGCGTAGAGACGTCAGAGAAGGCGTCCTGAGGACAAGGAATCTTTGTGATTCCTTTTTCATTCAGAGCCAGTTCTTAATGCAGAAAAGGGAGAGGGGCTGATTTTCCTTATACCAAATCTACTTTCTTTAACCTGTTTGCTTGCAGTGGTTTCCACCTTATTCCTCTTCCCTATGTACTTAGTGCTCTCCTCAGAGAAGAGCATGGTACCACTGTGTGCAGGAGAGATGCTCCATGTCACCACATGTGTGTATGACCCATGGGAGGAAGCACATGGAAGGCTGCATGGTCATGGGGTCCACTGAACTTGTGGTCTGTCTCTAAGGGATCCACTGGATTTGAGTGAGAATCAGTCACCGTGGGAAAAGTGTGTCTGGTTAGGCAGGCAGAAATCAGAAAATGATTCCGAGTAGGCTACAAGATGATTCTCTTGGTCTAATCCGTAGAGCAAATCAGATGTTGGAAGATGATTTTCTTTGAATGCGGTGGCGGTAACCCTAAAGAGATATTTTATGTGTGCAGAGCTATTAGAAAACTCTAGCAACTAAGAGAAAAGTTAGGGGGAACCTTTGATACAGATGGTACCTTAGGTTTAGGCATTGTCCTGTAAGGTCTAGTGAGCCTCGGTTTAGACTCCAGTTCTATCATTTACCAATGACTGACCTTGAGCAAATTACTGAAACTCTAAATCTTGGCCTATCACTTATAAAACATGAGTAGTAAGGTCTCCCTTATATGATTGATGTGAGGGTTAAATGAAACAGCTCTCAGATATGAGAAGTCAGAGTGTTAACATTCCTAAGAGTTAGCATGGGGCAGCCATGGTAACCAAATGAGAGACTCCAGAGAGGTAAAATTCTGGTGGAGCATGGTGTGGGAGAACTCAGTACACTGTCCACCAACCTCCTCCACTAGGAGAGTCTCATTCCAGTGCTCAAGGTCAATAATAGCTCTGAGTTTTACTAAGGGTCGAGATACACATAGGGATATCCATAACTTAATGTTAAATTGAAAAAAATTATAGCTTCTCCTAGAGGTAGTTTGAAATGGACAATTATTCTCCATAAGAATGTAACTTTAAATTGAGCATAGTGATGCTCTATGATAATCTCAGTGCTGTGGGAGGCTGAGACAAGAGGATCACAAGTTCAGTTCCAAGCTCTGCAACTTAATGACTTAGTGAGCCCTGTCTCAAAATAAAAAAATAGCCAGCCAAATAGCACAGTGGATTAAAGTGCATGCAAGCAGGCACAGGGGCCAGGGGTTCAATCCCCAGGCCTGACGTGCTGGCCCTACTCCTGGGGTGTGCTGAGATGGCAATTGAGACTGGGCATGGTGAAGTACCTGTGTGGGCAATCGCAACCCCAGTCTGGCACAGCAGATAGTGGTTCAATACCCAGGCCTGCCTTTAAGGCAGTTTGAGCCAGAGGGGGGAAAAAAAAAAATCCTTCACAATAAAAAATAAAAAGGGTTAGGATGTAACTCAGCATGAAGGCTCTATGTTCAATCCCCAGTACACCCCTCCCCACCCACACAGTTATAAATTATATCTGGATGTCATTCTAAAGCCTCACGTGGTCATGGGGAGGCAAGCCTTTTGGAAAGAGTTGAATGTAGAGTTTGTGACTTATTCATGACTTAATGTTGGGATTAAGAGTGTGAGTGCTAGCTGGGCGTGGTGGCATACTCCTGTAATCCCAGCACTTGGGACGCTGAGGCAGGAGGATCGGTGTGAGTTCAAGACCAGCTTGGGCTACAAAAGTGAGCTCAAGGTCAGTTGGAACTGTATAGCGAGACCCTGTCTCAAAAAGACAAAAAAAAAGTGTGAGTGCTACACCCACCCTAATGTGGTGTCCTGCATACAGTGTAAAGGATGGAAAGAGGCTTGCTCCCTCCTCCTCTCCTGGTGACTTTGGTATCTTCTGTGGCTATGAAAATTGCCCCTCTGCCATGCAACCCTGCCTTAGAGCCAGTCAGTTGTGGACTGAAAGCTCCAAAAATTAAATAAACCTCTCTCCCTTTAACCATGAGTGTTATTTTTTCTCAGCAACAAGGAAAGAGTAACTTACACACACACACACACACACACACACACACACACACATACACGCCCCTCAAATAATTTTCAGAATTCTTAGTTAGTTGAGAAAGACGTTGTGGGGGATGCAAGAAATAGGCTTGGGGGATTCTAAGTCCCTGGACTCAAAAGTTAAACACTTACGTAAGTGGCTCTATTATAGTGGAACAGGGAGTCAGAATAGTTTTCAAATGGCTCAGCTTCATTTAATTAGCCATGGTGAATTATATACACTGAATTTTCTGGCCTGGCTAATTTGGATGTACTCTGATAGTGTGGCCTAGGAGTGCCTGAGCTAAATGTCACTAGCAGCATTCAGCTTCTGAGTCTGCAAGTACAAGGAGAAAAATACAGCTGAGGCAGAAAGTCTCAACTATGTGAAACTAGAGTGGATTTTGACCCAAATACTCCAGATGTTGCTTCAATCCTCAGTTGTCTTTCCTTATGAAAACGATGCTTGAATATGGTGAAAAATAATGGAAGAAACAAAGATTCAAGATTGAGCTGATTCTACTTTTGAATTTACATGTGAAAATTCCTGGTCAGAAAGTCTTATCAAACTCGCCTTGTACTCAGCCTGTGTGTATCGGGCAGTGCTCTATGGAAGGCGGCCTCGGGGCTGGTCATCTCCCGTGCAGCATGCAAGCCAACACCCCTACATAACTAGGCTGCGAATGCGTGTGTGAGTGAAGTACCCTTATTTTTTGTAAATGGTGCCAGTGGATATGTGACAAGCCTAATGGCTTAGACTAGAGTTCGGGGGTCAACTGTTGTGCACTTATCTATGCTTTGCTCTCAATGTGAAAATAATCAGGAGCGCTGAGTACGCCTTGGTCTTGATGCTGTCTGTGTCTCTCGCTAATGATGCCAGATAAAAGGATGGTGCTAGGAGAGGCCTCATGAGATGAATACATGGCAACACTCTTGCTTTTTAATTTAAATGACTATAGTCATTATCTTTTCAAAGCATTTAATATAAATAACTACAGGTCATTTTCTTTCAAACTCAAGCATTTATTCAACTCAATAATCGTATTAGCTGGGTGTGGTGGCACATGTTTGTAATCCCAGTCCTCTGGTACACTGGAATTGGAAGATTCTAAATGGAAGTCCCTCCTGGCCAATTTAGCCAGACCCTATCTCAAAAATCATTAAAAAAACAAAAAAGAAAAAAAAAAACAAGAGTCTGAGCATGTAACCCATTGTGAGGGCCCTTGTTCAAATCACCAGTACTGTGAAAAGAAAAAAATCTCAATAAAATATTAGTCTTTTAGGGTCAGCATTAAGAATATTGCATGTCTTGAGTTTAAATTTATGTAAGTTCTAAAAACCAGAGACTTTCTTGAGGCAGGTAGTAGCATCTTTAGGATCTATGGGTAGACGATAATCACTGCCCATCGCATTCCACGTAGGCCGAGGGATCTGCTGCCCATGCCCACGGTTTCCCCTCTCTGTCCTGGGCCCTGCAGTCATGTCATGCCAGGAGGAACCATACAGTTCTATTTCTTTTCTTTTCTTTTTAATGTATTTAATGCAGGGTCTGCAGGGTTTCACTATACAGATTGAACTGATAATCATCCTCCTGTTTTCAGCCTCCCAAGGACTGGGATTACAGGCGAGCACCACTGTGCCCAGTCTCATTCACAGTCTCAGCAGGCTGGGGGGAGTGGGGCAGGCTAGCACGGCACTCCAGGGATCAAACCACTGAGCTCTCTGGCCAGCTCTTATCATATGTTTCTTAATGTGCTCTTTTCTGTTCCTGATACTTTTTTTTGTTCCTTGTTTACATGTTACGTACTTTGTGAAAATCTTTCTCACTCTGTTATTCATCATATTGCATTAAATCTATTGGAAATTAAAAATGGCATTGTTATCCTGACGAATAAATAAATGCAATCGCTATTTTACATCTTGGCATTTGCTTTAATTGCTAACACAGGAGGAGATAGAGACTGAACAAATGCCTAAAACCATGCAGTGAGAAATGTATATATCTATATAGTCTGATGCATATCTTATAACACAACATATGATAAAAAATCATGCTTAAAAGAAATGGTTGTGGTCATGTGGACCTTCTGTTGTTTCTCTTGCCTGTGTTGTTTAAGCTCTAAGAAACTGCTGGCCCCAGGGAATCCTCAAAGCATAGAGAAAATTCTAACAGCAAAATCCATGAGTTTGACCCCTGCTGCGGGGAGGTTGTGGCTCTAGTAGCAAAGAATGACAATGAGATACTCAGTCCCTCAGCACTGCCTCTTATTAGGCGACAAGTCAGGTCATATGGATTCATACTGCCTCTTATCAGGTAGCAAGCAAGGTGAGTTTCTGAGTACATCTCTGAGTTTATAGCAAGGCTGTTAGAATGGGCACAAGGTTAAAGCCAAACTCCAAGTACACAAACAAGAAGGAAGGAAAAGTTAGAAAACAGATGGTGATGAGGATGGTGATGAGGGTGATTCTGGGGATGGAACCCAGGACCTACACACTGAGCTACATTCCCACTGCCATCCTTTACCTCCCTTTTTCAGCTATGGGGTGAGATCTCTTTAAGTCACCATGTTGTCCATTGTCTCAGTTACTATTCTCTCATTGCTGGAAAAAATACCCGACACCCAAAATGAAGGAAGGAAAGATTTATTCAGCTCATTGCTACTGGAGGTTTCAGTCCATGTTCGGCTGGCTCTAAGGCTGAGTGGAACAGGGCAGAGAGCATCCAGTTCATGGCGGTAGGACAGCAACAAAATGGTGAGAGGCAACCGACAACAGAGAGCAACAGAGATTAATAGAGTCTGTTTCTCTGTCTCTCTTATAATACATTCAGGCTATTGCCCCAGGCTGGGGAAGATACACACACCCATAGTCCCAGCAGTACTAAAATCCATAATCCCAGCAGTACTAAAACACATAATCCCAGTGGATCATGAGTTAGTCGCAAACTCTAGAAGTCCATGGCTGCATGAGGCTTTGGGGGAACAACTAGACACAAACCATAACAGCCATGCTGAGCTCCAATTTGTAATCTCAGAGTATTGGGATTACAGGTATATACCACAATACCTGTATCAATTATTACTGAACATTAACTTTTATTTCTCTCCAAGTAGCTGATGCTATAGTAATCAAAGCACCTTTATTAAATTCAGGTTATTCTACTATTATTTCCCATCTTTTTTCTTGCTGGAGTTGACATTTCCTAAATACGAACACTAAAGGTTTCTATATAGCTTCTTCAGATACTCCTTGGCATAGTTTATTATGAATCCTACATTTTTAGCTAGATCCACCTCTGTCTGCTATGTAAAGTGAACTAACAAAATCAAAGGAGGAAAATATGGCTGGCTATGTGATTATTTTTATTAGCAGGGAATCTGTCTCCTTCTGTGTGATTGAGATGCAGGGCCTTCTTGTGGCAGCCCTCGTGTATTCCCAGGAAACAGTCCCAGTTGTCTACAAAGTCAACACCTTCTGACAGTCGCCATCTGGCCGGCCACTCCTCAGCTCCCACAGTACCGCTCCTGCATCTGCCTCCTGAGCCAACGGAGGACGGTGAGGTGGTAGAGAGCGAAGGTGGCCTCGAAGAATATCGTTTTCTCTTTGGTTTTCCAGGCATTATGATGCATGAGCCCCACAGCAGGCATGCCATCTTATCTTGCATGTTGGTTTGTTGAAGAATTAAATTTAATACTTGATAAAATTTGGGAAACTTGAAGTTCAAAGTTATAAAGAGCAAAAGAATAAGTAGGTCACAAATTGTGAAGCACTTTTTTTTTTGAAAATGGAAAGTACTTTAGAGTTTAATGGAAGTGACTAATGAATAAGAATAAATGAATTAGATTCATGTGTGTTTGTTTGTTTGTTTTTGTACTGAGAATCGAACTCAGAACCTTGCACTTGCCAGGCAGATGCTTTACTACTGAACTATGTCCCTGGCCCAGTTCACATATTTTGTTATATCAAAAAATATGACCTGAGTTGCAGAGATAGATCAGCAGCACAAGCATCTGCCTGGGAAGCACAAGGTTCTGAGTTTTATGCTGAGCAACAAATTTGATGATAACAGTAAGTAATATAACAACTGTTGTTAATTTTCTGTTCTTGTTTTGAAATGCTGTGCCATTTTTGTTATTTTATGTTGCTTTGTTTTTCTTTGTTATTGCTTATTTTTTGCTGTTTTTCTTCAAGATTAAAAAAAAAATCTGTCCCATCTTCTTGCTATATGATTTCTTTTATTTTTCAATCATTTCTTCCAGCTTTGTATCTTGTACTAAAAGATTACATGGTCTGGTCAAAAGGAAAAGAAACAAGATAATATAAGAATCTGAGAAAAAAATACTTGTGCTATTTCTGCTTATGTGACCTTAGATTCACATTGCTGATTGGTTCTTAGAGTTGATCTTATTACTTGATAATAGAATAGAATTCAAAAATACTCTACAAGTCTCATACGGTTTCCAAAGAAAACACAATTTCTGAATATCAGAGAAGACAATACGTGTGAAAACCCTTCTTTTTGCAGACTGTAGATACTGTGCGTCAATTGTGAGCTTTGCAATATTAGACAAATGGAGATTTCAAAACATAAGACAATAATGAAACTGAACAAGGATACAAAAGTAAACAGAAGTAACAAAACATTGCTTCCTAGATTCAAGGTCTGACATGCAATGATAGTAAAGGAGAAGCCCGGCCAAGAGTTCTAGAGCTTTCTAGGCAGAGGGACCATTGTAGGGAGAAAGGTGAGAGAGAGACACATGTCTGCCAGCTTTCTTGCTGCTGGAACACAGTACCTGGCACTCACCCGCCATTCAGAGGGAGAGGTTTATCTGGGCTCACAGAGTCAGAGGTTTTAGTCCACGGGTGTTGCTCTAAGTCAGAAATGGCACAGTGAAGGGGACTGGTGGAGGAGAGCATCTCAAGCCCCGGCAGCCAGGAAGCAGAGTGTAAAGGGAGGAGCGGGCACAAGGTACACCCTTCCCCGCCACAACACCACGACCACCTCCAATGGAGCCTCGCCGCCACAGCATATTCAGCCACGCACTCACCAGAAGTTGAGCTCCCTAGTGAGCATAGCCCCCTTGTGGCACACCCACAGCCCCATATCTGCACTCAGACCTTGTTTTTTTGTATGGGAATTGAAATTAGAACCTTGCACTTGCCAGGCAGGTACTGTACTGCTGAGCTACGTCCCTGGTCCAATTCACGTATTTTAATCTAAATAATGACAGTGTGATCCTTTGAAAACTTTTAAGAAGGTAAAGCTATGAAAGCTGTGGCAGGAGAAATGGTGCTTCTAACACATAAGAAATGTCTAGTTTATGAACAGCTCTGCTTGCTGTCTGAGGCCATTGAGTGCCCCATGGGCCATGAAAAGGGTCACAAAGAATTGAAGTGAAGGAGATGAATGGAATACTTCAAAGGACCTGTGTGGGCAAATCAGAGGAGTGACAGGGGCATAAGCCCAGGGTTCAGAGCTCAGGGAGGGCCTGAGGAGCTAGAAAAATATCATGGAAAACCCAGAGCAGAGGAGGCATCAGAGAAATTGAGTATCAAACAGCAGGGCTGTGGCCAGCGAAATTTATGTTGCTCTAGAAAATTCAGCATCAGGTCAGTGTTTCAGCCTCTCTCAGGCTCCAGTTTTTCAGCTTTATTGTTTTCCCTTCTTGTTCTCCTGGCTTTTTACATCTGTGTTCTTGGACTGGCTCAACCTCTTCCTAACTTTAAGCTCTGTGAGAGCAGGAATCAGACGTGCTTTGCTCTGTGCTTTATCTGCTGTCCACCCACCCTGAAGTAGACACTCAGCATCCACTCGTGGAACAAAGTGATGAAGTTGTGCCCTGCAAACAAGCAACCTTAAGAAGACGGATAGGCAGCCTCGATGCAGGTAACAGAATGAAAGATTTCCCCAGTGTACACAGGCTTAGTAATGCTCATAAGGATGATAATGATAACAACAAAAACTTGTGTAGATTTCTATTATATTCTATGTGGTAGGACCAATGTGTCTTGTATACATTATCTAATTTAATTTTTGCTGCAATTTTCTGTGGGTGGTGCCTTTGTTCCAGTTTTGCGGAAGAAGGATGTGACCTTTAGAGATTGCTTATCTAATGAACGAAGAACTTAGCTTTTTAATTCTAAGTTATTTAGGGGCAAAACTCTTACTACTGTTTGAGATTCGGTAGCCACTTAAACGTGAATTCTGTCAAAAGAAGACATTACAAAATTACAAAATAATCCATATTCTCTTTCTTACATCTTTACGTCTTTTGTCCCTGGCTCATTTTGTGTTGCTTCTCCTGACACTGTAGAGGTACAGAGTCTTCTTCCCTTTCCATTGTCTCCTCTTCTTCCATCCTAGGTAGTGATGTGTCCTTATGATACTCCTCCAGGGCCTATCCCCTGTGACCCGTCTCCCTTCCCCATAAGCTCAACTTGGAAAAAGTTCCACTGACTTCCAACACCCCTACAGGCTGGGGACCAAGCCTTCAACCGATGCATCTTTGGTGGACACAGATCTATACCATGGCGATGTGCAGGTTAGTGGGATAAGGGGCTTGGTGTGTGGCTCTCCATTACCGCAGAGTGGTGGTCTTACAAATGGCCCCGCTCCTGCTTTTCTCTTGAGTGGTGTCTGGATTTTCATATTCACTTGCTGTTTCATTCCTTGAACTTCCCGCCTTTAAATGCATATGGGTTGGGTGAGTAAATGTGGGGGTGTGAGACCCATTGAGGGGTAGAATAACTCAGGAATAGGTAAAGCAATGTAAAAACAGTGGCCCTAAAGGAAGATCCACTCATTGATTGTAGGAACTGGGTGTTACTTCGTATTTGAGTCACCTAGTTTCTTGTATCTAGAGGGACTTGAGGAACATTTCTTGTCTAATTGAGTGCATGTAGTGAGCCATCAGATAAGAAAACTCATTGTCCCCTTTATTTTCTCCATGATAGACTGAACTCTTCTTTATCTCATAAGCATTTTTATTAT